>CM077163.1:46360057-46617006 GCA_039583875.1 Platanthera guangdongensis | reverse complement strand
CACCTCAACAATCATAGCGGAACGATCGTTACTTCATTGTCTAGATCCTCATGAATTTGTGCACTCACTGCACTCTCACTCTTCGTCTATCCAACTTTGACTCATCTCTTCTCTCTTCTCACCTCTTGTATTTGAGTGTACCTGTTATGTCCACCATCTTGGTCCTTCCACTGACAAGCTAGCCCCTCGTGCTACCAAAGCTATTTTTGTTGGGTACTCCCGCACTCAGAAGGGTTATGTCTGTTTTTATCCTATCACTGGTAAGGTGGTTGTGTCTGCTGATGTCTCCTTTCATGAATACCAACCATATCACGTCAGTCCTTCTGATCCCCTTCTTCCTACACCTCTACCTCGACTCATCGTTCCCGTAACGTCTCCGCTTCCACCATTTCTACCTACTCCTCTGCTTCTGATTCCTACACCACCCCCAGTACCCTCCAAACCAGTCCCCTCCAAACCTCCTATCATTGAAGTATACATTCTGCGCCCTCCACGTCCTGATGCCCAGCAGCAGCTTCCCTCTACTGGTGTGATCTCGCGGCCTGTTGATCCGACATCTTCCTCGACGGCTCATCCCTTGGCAAATTATGTCTCTCTACATCGGTTCTCTCCACCTCTTCTTACCTTTGTTCTCTCTATCTCTCCTCTATCTCTATACCGACCTCTATGCAGGAAGCTCTCCAGCATCCGGCGTGGCGTGCCGCCATGGATGAACAAATGACTGCTCTATGGGGTAATCATACTTGAGATCTTGTGTCTCGTCCTCCTTGTCACAGTTGTGTTAGTAGCAAGTGGATCTTTACAATCAAACATGTCGCGGATGAGACAATTGATCGCTTAAAGGCTCGTCTTGTGGCACAGAGTTTTACTCAACAGTACGGTCTTGATTATGAGGAAACGTTCTCCCCAGTCGCAAAATTAAATACGGTTCGGGTCTTGCTCTCCTTTGTTGTTCATCGCCACTGGCCCCTCCATCAGCTGGATGTCAAGAATTCTTTTTTGAATGGCGATATTCTTGAAACTGTATATATGCATCAACCGCCGGGTTTGAAGGAGGAGTCGTGTATGTTTACTTTGCAAATCTATTTATGGTCTCAAACTATCTCCATGGGCGTGGTTTGGCAAATTCAGCAAGGCAGTTTGTGAGGTTAGCTTCAAACAAAGATCGACAGATTACTCTCTCTTCACTCGTCACCAATAAACTGGAACTATAATACTTCTGATTTATGTAGACGGTATTCTGATCACTAGTGATGACTCAGCTGGGATACGACATGTTAAGTAACATTTAAATTTTATCTTTCAAATCAAAGATCTGGAAAATCTTCGATATTTTCTTGGAATAGAGGTAGCACGGCGACCTAATGGTCTTGTCTTATCCCAGCATAAGTATTGCATTGAGCTTTTGAAAGATGTCGGTCTCTCGGGTTGCAAACCAGCGGAAACCCCGATAGAAGTCCACCATATGTTTTGTGCTCAGGGATTTGAGTCTGATTCTTTACTTCCAAAACTGGAATACTATCATCGTCTTGTGGGAAAATTGATATACCTAACCGTTACGAGACCAGATATATCATCTGCGGTTGTAGTGGTCAGTCGGTTTTATGCATACCTCATGGGCTTCTCACCTTCAGGAAGTGGAACGCATTCTCAGATATCTGAAGACAACCCCTGGGCAAGGACTTGTGTATAAGTCATCTTCCTTCATTTCTCTTATTGCATACTCTGATGTAGATTATGCGGGCTCGTTGGATGATTGACATTCTACAACTGATTTTTGTACATACTTTGGAGGTAATCTTATCACACGGCAGAGTAACATGCAGACGGTGGTTGCTCGCTCGTCTACTGAGGCTGAGTACCGTGCGATGACAACTGTTACATCAAAACTAACCTGGCTAGAAAGTCTTCTAATGGATTTGGGAGTTAGGTTGTCTCACCATCAACGTTGTTTTGTGACAGTCAAGCTGCAATACATATTGCAAAGAATCCCGTGTTCCATGAGCGGACTAAATATATTGAGGTTGATTGTCACTTTGTTCGAGAAAAGGTTCAATCAAAGGTGCTAAAGCTTGACCATGTTCCTGCTTCTAGGCAAGTTGCTAACATCCTTAACAAGGCATTACCTCGCAAATTGTATTATCAGTTCTTGTCCAAGCTTAGTTCCTACGACTTGTATGCTCCATCTTGCAGTGGAGTGTTAGAAGATATAAGGATAAATGATGTAAAGGCCCATTTATAGGCCCATTTCTTCTTTCTCCTTTAGTCCCACATCTATTGTATAGGATTCTTCCTCCCTCTCTTCTCCTATATATTTGTACTCTCTTGTATTTGGCGTATTCAAGAAGTATATACAAGGTTTGAACCTTTCTACTTTTCTTTACAATAACAATAATTTTAAATATTAACGATGAAATATCTAATGTTGTGAGATTACATGCAACGCAAAGACGGGTATGAAGCATACTTTAATTGATTAAATGAGTCATGAATTCTGATTTCAGTCATATGACATACCTACAACATCATTTATCATTATTTAAGTCATTGTGAATTGTGATTTCACTTAGATTGCAGTTAGACAATTGATATTCACATCAAAAAGTATTAGTTACTGTATAAAAAAGAGAGCAATGAATCTTATGGGCATGTATTTCATGTATAAAATTAAGAATGAGTACAAATATATTGGTAGAGAGGAAGAGAGAAATCCCAAGAATACAATGTGGGACTAAACGAAGACAAACTTGTGCTCATAAATGGACCATAATTGCAATGAGTTTTTACATAATTTTCTACTATCTTCTAACACTCCCCCGCAAGTTGGAGCATACAAATCGTAAGCACCAAGCTTGGATAGAAACTGTTGACACAATGGCCGAGGTAAAGCCTTGGTAGAGATGTCTGCAACTTGTTCGGAGGCTGGAGCATGTTCCAATTCAAGTTTCTTCAATTGGACCTCCCGGACAAATTGACAATCAACCTCAATGTGTCTTGTTCGCTCATGGAACACAGGATTCTTCGCAATATGTATAGCAGCTGACTGTCGCAGAATAGAGTAGCAGGTGAGGAGAGTTTGACACCCGAATCACAAAGAAGGCTCTCTAACCAAGTATGTTCAGACACGACAGCAGCCATAACACGATACTCGGCTTCAGCAGAAGAACGAGCAACAACCGATTGCTTCTTGCTGCGTCATGTGATGAGATTTCTTTCAAAGTAGGTACAGAAACCAGTAGTGGATCGTCGATCGTCAAGCGAGCCCGCATAATCAACATCAGTGTACACAACAAGCGATAAAGAGGAGGATGGCTTGTATACCAACCCTCGTCCCGGGGCAACTTTTAATTATATGAGGATGCGTTCGACAGCCTATAGATGAGATATTCTTGATGAATGTATAAAGCGACTAACCACTCCAACGACAAAAGATATCGGATCTTTAACTGTTAGGTATATTAGTTTTCCTACATGGCGCTGATAATATTCAGGATTTGTAAGTAGAGAATCTGATTCAGTTCCATGTGCACTTAGCTTGTGGTTGACATCAATAGGTGTTTCTGCGGATTTACATCCGGAATAACCAGCATCCTGAAAAAGGTCAAGACAATATTTCCGTTGAGATGGGACTAGGCCATCAGATCTTCGAGCAACCTCAAGTCCAAGGAAGTATCGAAGGTTTCCCAGATCTTTATTTGGAAGACAGAGTTTATGTGTTGTTTGATCTGTTGTATGCCGGTAGAGTCATCTCCAGTTATTAAAATATCACCCACATAGACTAAGAGAATTACAGTCCCTGTTGATCGAAGACGGGTAAAAAGAGGGAAGTCAGCCGAGCTTCGCTGAAAGCCAATATCACGAACATCCTTGCTAAAATTTTCAAACCAAGCTCGAGGGGACTGTTTGAGACCATAGATAACATTACACAGCCGCCATACCTTAGACTCCCATGTGGTATCAAACCCAGGAGGTTGGGTCATGAAAACCGTCTTTTGAAGATCCAACCTCTACAAATCCAACGATTGAAATTTAAAATCACGGAGAACACGATGATTCAACCTCCACAAATCTAAAGAGCAGCAGAATTAGAGGAGGGGAGAGATTACCCAACCCGTTGGTAGAAAGCACACTTGATAACTTGTTGGAGAATCACTCTTTCCACGATTTCCACCGGCGTCGCACCGAATGGATCCACTGGCGTCGCACCGAGTGGGGTTGTCGTCCTTCTTCCTTGGAGTCGCACCAAGAAACCACGCCGGAAGCTCCACGAGAGGGGAGGCCGAAATGGGGAAGAGGGATGCAAGGGGCGGCGGCTAGTCACAAGCTAAGGCCGAATTTCTCATAGAGAAGGCTGATTTAGAGTTTCCTTTTTTCATCCTCTAATTCACTTAATAAGCCTCCTATATATAGGAGTTACAAAATAGATCCAACCATCCAAGATTGAGATGAAACCTCATCAATCCGGATGGTTAGTAACACACCAAACTATTTATACGCACACCAAAATTAAAGTGCAAGAAATTAAAATATTACAAGTTCTTAATTAAATAAACCATTTAAAGTAATTGGAATGGTCTTCAAATAAGTCTTTAAGTAGGCTTCGCACGCCGCGGACGGAGGTTGTAACGTTGCCTTCCGTTAGCGGTCAAGGAGTTGTCATGTCGCCTGAAATCTTTACGTTGTAGCATTTCGGCATCCGGATCATCTTCAAGTGGTGGTGGAGGGGCCGCACATCAATCCTCCCCCGCTCAAAGTCACGTATCTCTGAGGCGTGGTCCACGAGATAGCGGTGGAGAAGAGCGGTATCCAATTGTTGAAGCTCTGTCTCGAGTACCCATGAGTCGTCGGAAGGAGGGCGTCCACGCAAACGGATGAGAAAGCGGCGGGTAGCACCATCGGTAGTAGGGAGCAGCTCAACATCAAGTATCCTGTCTATATAAGATGGTTTTGGGAAACCTTGGAAACATGTCAGCAGTGGGAATAAAAGAAGACAACTTACCATCCGATGCTAAACCTGTGGAGACAGAAGAGAGAGATCATCCATACTACCACTTCCCAAACCGATAGAATGTTGAGTGGAAGGAGAAGACGAAAAAGAAGTCAACTCTTGTGGAGGCGTAACAAGCATCGTCAAATCCGAGACATTAAAATGGGTGAAACACCCCAATCAGCAGGCAAATCTAAGACAAGCATTATTACCTAGTTTCTTTATAATCCGGAAGGGGCCGATACGCTTTGGAGCTAACTTTCTAACGTGTCCAGTTGGCAGTCGCTCGGGAACTAGGTGAACTAAGACTTGATCGCTGAATTTAAAGTGTGACACTCTCCTACGTTGATTAGCATGTGTTTGATAGGATTAGTATTGGGAGGGAAAGGTGTCTGGCATATGTGCGTGCAAGTCATGAATGTGTTGGCAAAAGGATTGTGCAAATGACTTGTTTTATATGTTGGTGGTAATGGAACCAAGACAAGTGGCACAGGAGCCTTATACCCGTGAACAATCTCGTTAGGGGACATACCCGTGGACTATTCTTAGAGTTATTGTAAGCCAATTGTGCATGTGGGAGAAGTAGATCCCAGGTGCCCTTGTGATCCACTCACAAGACATCTTAGAAGATTCCCCAAACTCCGATTGACTACTTCCGTTTGCCCATCGGTTTGCGGGTGATAGGCAGCGAAAAATAATAATTTGGTCCCCATTAAAATCCATAAAGTTTTCCAAAAATAGCTATTGAATTTCACGTCCCTATCCGAGACAATTGTTTTCGCACTCCGCGATGGACTAACAACCTCTCTAAAATATAACTTAGCTACGTGAGATGCGTCGTTGGTCCTGTTACATGGGATAAAGTATGTCATTTTAGAAAACCTATCCACAACTACAAAAATGAAGTCGTGTCGACGAAGAGTGTTGAGAAGGCCTAACATGAAATCCATGCTCACGTCTTCCCATGGTTACAGAAGGAATCGATAGAGGGGTGTATAACCCAACATTGGTTTTAGTGCCCTTAGATACTTGACATGTACGTCAACTACTCACTATCCTTCCAACCATCGCCTTAAGTTTAGGCCAGTAAAATTTCTCCTCAACGAGTGTAATGGTCTTATCCCTTCCAAAGTGTCCACTCAGACCTCCGCTATTCCCAAATAATGTGGTGTCGTAAGGAGGATCGAGAAATACACAACTTCCCGTGCCTAAAAATGTAACCGTCCCTAAGAACAAATGCAGATATGGTCGTTGGAGAGCTATCCTGGGCGGAGAAATACATCTCGTGGAAATCTGGGTAAGTGGCGTATTCATCCTTAACTCGTTCGAATCCTACGACATTGACTTGTGTGGTAGACAGCAGAAGGGTAAGGCGACTAAGTGCATCGGCAACTCGATTGTCAGACTCCTTAAGGTGCTTAAGACTAAACGTGTACCCTTGTAGGAAAGCTACCCACTTAGCGTGACGCGGACTGATTTTATGTTGAACGTTTATGAAACGCAAAGCATCATGATCGGAGAGGATCACAAACTCCTTGGAGAGGAGATAGTGCCTCCAATGATGCAAACATCTAATAACAGCATAAAACTCTCTATCGTAGTTCGAATAACTCAATTTAGCGCCCGCTAGTTTCTCACTGAAGTAACTGATCGAGTGACCTTCTTGACTTAAAACACCTCCTATTCCCACCCTTGACGCGTCACAGGTAAGCTCAAATACCTTGGTGAAGTCAGGTAGACGTAACACCGGTGCCTCGGTCATGAGCTTCTTAATACGTTGGAAGGCAAAGGTGGCGGACTTCGTCCAAGTGAACTCACCCTTCTTCATGCAGTCACTAATAGGTGCCATAATGCTACCAAAGTCTCGTATGAAGCAGCGATAGAAAGTAGCCAAACCATGGAAACTACACCTCTCGTAGGTTAGTCGGTTCGGGTCAGTCCTTAATCACCTGAACCTTTCCAGGATCAACTCGAATTACCTCAAACCCGACTATATAACCGAGAAACTCTACCTCTGGAACATAGAATATGCACTTCTTAAGGTTAAGGAATAAGGTTTCCTTCCTCAAGGTGGAAAGAATCACTCTCAGGTGGGAGATGTGTTCAGCAGTGGAGGTGCTATAAACTAAGATGTCATCGAAATAGACTACCACAAACTTTCTCAAGTACGACCGAAAGACGTGTGTCATCATCCGGGAGAAGGTGCTGGGGGCATTGGATAACCCAAAGTGCATCACAAGCCACTCATATAACTCATCCTTAGATTTAAACGCAGTCTTCCATTCATCTCCCTCACGGATCCTAATTTGGTGATAACCGCTCCTAAGATCTAACTTAGAAAAATATAGTAGCGCCAACTATAACATCCAAGAGGTCTTTTAAACGTGGGATATGGAACCTATACTTGACGGTAATCTTGTTGATAGCCCGACTATTAACACACATTCGCCATGAACCATACTTCTTGGGGGCAAGCAGAGCTGGTACCACACATGGACTCATACTCGTCCTAATAAACTCCTTCTTCAACAAGTCCTCTATCTGAACCTGCAACTCCTTATGAGCAGCGGGATGGAGCCGATAATTGGGCCGGTTGGGCAAGGAAGACCCCGGGATGAGATCTATCGCATGCTGAATATCTCTAAGTGGAGGTAACGTCGATGGCAATTCATCCGGGTACGTATCCCTATACTCTTCCAACAATACCCATAGCTCACTAGGCAGGTCATCCAATACTCCAGAATCCATCTTCGCACTCAGAAGGACTAGAGCATACATCACTCCATCAAGAAACGGGTTTAATAAAATCCTTTCTCCCGATTAGGTTCAAGGCCTTCCTCTCAACTGGGATCGCGGTGTCCTTAAACGGTCCTACAGGTTCCTTCGGGATAGTCGGCCTCAACGTAATTGTCTTGCCATTGAACTTGAATTCATACGTGTTGGCTCTGCCAAAATACATCACATCACGGTCATAAAGCCAAGGTCGGCCCAACAACACGTGACAAGTGTCCATAGGAAGGACATCACACCACACCTCATCAGTATAGGATTTGAATGAGAGGGGTACTAGGCATTGCTTGGTGACCGGGACGGTAACCTTATTGATCCAAGCTACCTGATAGGGAGTCGGGTGGGGTTCCGTGGTCAAGGTCATACGTGTAACGACCTTCTCGGATATGACATTCACACAGCTACCCCTATCAATGATCAACTTGGAGAACTTCTCTCCACTCTAAAAAATCAGAGAAAATATACTCGTACTCTTCTAATCATCTAACGGACGAGGAGTGGTCAAGATACAACGCATCACCATAAGGGGGTGATCGTCCTCCAAGTCACTCGGGACACCATCTGAGTCACTCTCTTCAGCAGCCTCATAAACTAGATCGGAGGGGTCGGTAGTCGAATCTATTATTGTTATGGCCTTACTCTTTGTTGGGCATTCAAAGGCATAGTGGACCTGAACACCACAAGCATAACACGTGGTATTGGACTTACTAACGTTCCCTATGGGGATACACTCATTGGTGGGATTTCTAGCATTCCTAGCTGTGATAACTACCGATTTAGACTCGTTGGACCGAAATTTCCCTTTATCCTGGTATGTGGAAAAGGACGCTCCCTGTGTGGGCTTACCCTTCGCTTGGGAATAACAGGAGTGCACCTTAGAGGCAAGATGTTTTTAAATGTCAAGGGGGGCGGCATTGAAAGTCGTGTTCAAATTGGTATGTCCATAGCGTAGGAGTTTCCTTTGGATATTGAGAGATAACCCCTTTCGAAACCTAGATAAAGCAACATCGGGAACCTCTCTAAGGTCACAACGCACTAAGTGGTCCTTTAACTCGCCCATGTACTCGGCTACCGATTTTGAGCCTTGCTGTAGGGTGGCTAGCTCATCGAACATCTGTGTCCGGTGGTACGCGGGGACGTACTGATCTGACAACAGGTTCTTCATTATGGGTCATCCAACTAGTGGGACTCCGTTCCCGGTCCCTAGCATACGCTCCTCATTTAGCCAATATGTCTTAGCACGCCAGTTAACTTCATCCTGGCGACTTGGACCTTTTGAAGGTCCGAGAGGGTTTGCCATTCGAAGTAACATTCCATATCTACTACCCAGGCGAGGAAGATCTGATGATCTCCTATGCCGTCGTAGGTGGGGGCATCGATCTTAATGACCCTAGTCATATTGAAGTCATACTTGGGGTGACGATCTTGATGAGGCATTCGGGGGGAGTTCCCATTAGAGTCAGAATCGTTTACCGGTTGGTGCCGGTTAGGCTGTCTCACATTAACGGGTGGAGGCGGTCGTTCTTGGTTCAGTAGGATTTGGGCTATCATGGTCCTAAGCTCCGTCATCTCAGTTCGTAGTCCCTCAATAGCCTCAGTATTCGCATCCCCGTGCTCATTCGCAGCCATTCTAGACGATGACGGTGTAGTGTACTCCGTTTCTAGTATAGTGCGCATACAAGGTTACAAAAATTTTGAAAGACGAATTTTTCTAGGGCTGGACCTAAAGTTAAAACAATATATTTTGAAATTTTCCTTAAGTGACAGGAACGAGGAACGTGAATTTGTTTTTTATATTTTCGCAGAGAAATAAAGATTTTAGACCACTATTTGCAGACCAGAATTTTTTTTTTCTTTTTGATTCGTGCCAACGAAGGAGAGCGAGGACGTTTGCAACATAGAAGTTGAAACAACCTCGCTTTGATACCAAATTGATGTAGCGTATGTCGCTAACGACGGTCTACACGAGAGAAGACTCTAGTTCGTCATTCAACACACCCTTGATCCGCCGCACCTACACAAACATCTATCGCCCTCAATACATAACCGTTTCGCGCACAATGCATAAACACAATCAGAGAATGATCGACTCTAAAACAACGATGAAAAATGAGTCGACTTTTTCCCCAAGATAACGCAAAGGTTGTCAATCCTTTTGAGAGCAAGACCAAGGTTATATGCCAAGATCCGCTCAAGCAAAATGGATCTACCCGGTCCGAAAAATGGAAACACAGACAATAACAATTTTATTCAGAGATTTGAGAACGATTGAAGTTTAAAATCACGGAGAACACGATGGTTCAACCTCCACAAATCTAAAGAGCAGAAGCACTAGAGGAGGGGAGAGATTACCTAATCCGTTGGTAGAAAACACACTTGATAACTTGTGGGAGAATCACTCTCTCCACGATTTCCACGGGCGTCGCACCGAATGGATCCACCGACGTCGCACCGAGTGGGGTTGCCGTCCTTCTTCCTTGGAGTCGCACCAAGAACCACGTCGGAGGCTCCACGAGAGGGGGGGCTGAAATGGGGAAGAGGGATGCAAGGGGCGGCGGCTAGTCACAAGCCAAGGCCGAATTTCTCATAGAAAAGGCTGATTTAGGGTTTTCTTTTTTCATCCTCTAATTCACTTAATAAGCCTTCTATATATAGGAGTTACAAAATAGATCCAACCATCCAATATTGAGATGAAACCTCATCAATCTGGATGGTTAGTAACACACCAAACTGTTTATACGCACACCAAAATTAAAGTGCAAGAAATTAAAATATTACAAGTTCTAATTAAATAAAGCATTTAAAGTAATTGAAATGGTCTTCAAATAAGTCTTTAAGTAGGCTTCGCGCGTCGCAGACGGAGGTTGTAACGTTGTCTTCAGTTAACGGTCAAGGAGTCGTCATGTCGCCTGAAATCTTTACGTTGTAGCATTTCGGCATCCGGATCTTCAAGTGGTGGAGGGGCCGCGACATCAATCTTGGATGGTTGGACGATTTGCTGGAAATCGTCTATATTGATATAAGCGGCGATAGAAAGTAGCCAAATCAATTTACGCTACATCAATTTAGGCGACATACCCAGAGAATTACTGTGCCAGTTGGACGATGACGAGTGAATAAAGGGAAGTCGGCTGAACATCGAGTGAACCCAACAACACTAATAGTCTGACTGAACTTGTCAAATCATGCCTGAGCAGACTGTTTAAGACCATGAACTTATTTCTTCAGATGACATAAAAGAGACTCCTCCGTGGTCTCAAACCCGGGAGGTTGTTGATATAGATAATTTCCTGCAAATCATCATTGAGAAAAACATTCTTGACATCCAATTAATGCAATATTCAGTGTCAATGAACAACAAGGGAGATCAAAACACAAACAGTATTGAGTTTGGCGACTGGAGAAAAGGTCTATCATAATCTAGACCTTGTTGTTAAGTAAAATCATAAGCTACTAGACGAGCCTTCAAACGTTGAACCGTTTCATCTGGACCGTGTTTGATGGCAAACACCCACTTACAACCCACACAAGTCTGTCCATGAGGAAGAGGGACAAGATCCCAATTGTGATTTATCCAAAGAGCTGACATTTCTTCATCTATAGCCGTCTGTCACCCTGGATGTTGGAGAATTCCCTGCACAGAAGTAAGGGTGGTAATAGAAGATAAAGAAACGACAAATTGTCGGAGTTCCAGAGAGAGGCGGTGTAATAAGTCATAATTCGTCATCGTGTAAGCAGTAGAAACAGTTGTCAGATCTGCAGGCTGTAAAACATCATTAGAGGAGGGCATCTCCCGTAGGGTAGTAGGCGAAGGAGGGCGACAAGTATACACACGAATGAGAGGTGGTTTTGGTGGGACTGGCATGGGAAGGAGAGGTGGAAGGTTTGAAGGAACATGGACAGCAGGCCGCGGAAGGAGTGGCGGAAGTGGAGAATCAGTTGGTTGAGAATGATAGGGCTGGTATTCGAGAAAGGTGACATCAATGGAAGTAACAACCTTGTGATCTTTAAGGAAGAAGCAGACACAACTCTTTTGAGTACTGAAGTAACTAACAAAAATATATTTTATGGCATGTGGAGCAAGCTTTTCAGTGGACGGGCCAAGATTATGAACATAGCACACATAGCCAAACACGCGAGGGGTGACCGAAAAAGGTGTGGAGGGAAAAAGAAGGTTGAAGAGAACCACACAGTTGAGAATAAAGGAAAGCATGCGGTTAATAAGAGAATAGACGGTAGAGACCGCAAATTCCAATATAATTTGGAACATTCATTTGAAACATAAGGGAGTGAGCAAACTCAAGGAGGTGACGATTCTTCCGTTCAACAATGCCATTTTGTTGGGGGTATAGACGGTCTGGTGGATGATCCCAAACTCAGTACATAGGTTTGTAAACGCATGACTTGTGTATTCACGAGTATTTTCAGTGCAGAGAGTTTTAATTGTAGTAAAGAACTAGTTGTGAGTTTCAATAATAAAGACACGAAATACATCAGACAGTTTAGAGCGATCATGAAGGAGATACAACCACGTTACTCGAGAGTAATCATATACAAATGTAATAAAGTAACGATAGTCAAAAACACTAGCGATTTTGTAGGGTCCCCAAATATTAAAGTGGCTAGATCAAAGGGAGCATGACTCCGAGTAGGATGGGATGAGAACGTAGACCAATGATGTTTTCTATAGATACGAGGCTCACAAATGAAATCTTGAAGGGAAGCATCGAGAAGAGATTTTCAGAGTATGTTTAGAGGAGCATGTTCAAGACGTCGGTGTCATTCAACAGAGCTAATAGAGGAGAAAATCGTTGGGGGAGGGGTCGAAGATGTAGAGACCATTCGACAGATGCTCTTTGCCAATGATAGTCTACGTCTTGCGATCTTGCACAACACAAGAGGTTGAAGAGAATGTTACGTAGCAATCAAGGTCTTGAGTGAGATGACTAATAGAGAGAAGGTTGAAAGGAGAGCCCGAAACATGAAGAGCTGAGCGGAGAGTGATGGAGAGAATAAGGTTGATGTTGGCTGAGCTAGAGACAGGAATGGTGTCCCCACTTGCAACAGTAATGAACTTGGGGTGCAAAAAGTTCAAGTAGTGTGATGGTTTCCATGAGGTAACATGGTTGGAGGCCCTCGAATCCAAGATCCAGGACATACTATGGGCAAGATGTGAGAAGTCACGATCTAAAATTGACACAACAGAGCCCGGAGAATGGTCAATGATCCCTTGAAGTTGCTGGATTTGGATGCGCAAGTCATCAATGGCAGTTTGAAGGTTGTTTGGAGTAGAATGTGCGGCCATTGACATAGGGGCAGCAAGGATCAAGTCAGTGAACCAGGCACGACAAACAACACAGTACACAGAAGCAAGCGGCAAGAGCAAAAAACGGTTGTAGCATCCAGAAGGAGAACTGACGGCCAGAAGCAGCGGTCTGACGGCTAGCCAAGACGAGCTGCGGCAAGGGTAGAAGGCCTATGCGGCGAGGGAGCAGCTTCAGCGGGTAGAAGCAAGCTGCGGGAAGAAGAGGCGGCTATCCAAGCGGCAGGAGACAACAACAACAGAATAAGAGACAAGGACTGCAGTCAGGAATTGCGGCAAGCAGCAACCCGACAGCAGCGGGCAGATCCTGAGGAACAACGAACTGAGAAGCTAGCGGACTGAGCAGCTGGCGGCAAAGAGCCGGCAAGCTGCGGAGCAGGAGAGGACCGACAACAATCAGGGAGATCGCAAGGGCAGCGAGCAGAAGTCTGCAGCAAGAAAGGAGACCAGCGACCTCATCTAGGGCAAAGCACGATGAGGTGCGATTAGGGGAGCAGCAAGCAAGTGGACACGGGAGGCCGCAGAACGCAGCAACGCACAGTCACTGACGGCTTGAAGAAGAAGATCTCGACGAGAAGACCGCGGGGAGAAGCAAGAATAAAAGCAGACCGCTGCGAGTATAGGCAAGGAAGACTACGACGAGAAGGCCGCGGCGGACTAATGCTTTTGAAGAGGCGGCGTAGAAGGGAAGCAATCGCAAATGGGCTCGCAGCGGCTAGACAGGATCAACAGGCAGAGCTCACAGTGTCAGAGGTTGCAGCAGGCCAACTAGATGAGCTGTGGGTAGAGCCCGCATCGACCAGAAGAAGGTGAAGAAGAGCCCGCGGCGGGTAGAGAAGCAGACCACATCCTACAGCGAACCACGAGCAAACCTCAGCGAACAGCGAACACACCGCAAAATTGGGGTCTTTTGTGGGCAGCGAGCTGATCCAAGACCGCAAACAAACAACAAATAGCTAGCCGACACAACAGGGTTCGGCGGTTAGAGCAAGGGAGAAGAGATAAAAAGGAAGGGGACCCACGAGCATGATATAAAAACTCGGGCAGGGGGGGGGGGGTGGGGTGGAGGGGTGGATGCCACGTGAGAGGAGAAGAGGTGGTTAGAAAGAAAGGAGACCGCAGCCTTGTGCGGATAGCAAGAGAGGAGCAAGGCCGGCGGTTAGAAAGAGGAAAACTGCAAGCATCATTTTCGGCTCCGATACCATGTAAAGAAGAGCAGGACAGAGAAAAAATAACTCCAATTTTATTAATTTCTCAAAAACTTAATGGTACCATCACTAACGCATATACATGTATACTTGTACATTTAAATAAGAGAAGAAAGAGATGAACAATCCTATCCTAAGATGTGAGGCTAAACAAGCCAACCAAGATGAGCTTCAAGATGAGCCAATCATTGGGCTTTTACATATATTCTCTAACAGAAATAAATAAAAAATGGTTATAGGCGGCAACCTTGAGGTTGTGCTAGCTATTTGTCGTAACTAGGGTTTTTGGAGGCGCCTTCTCCATCGGCCCACCCTTACACCTCTATTTTGGGAACCTCCACGGGATGAATGGGCTAAGCTTAACTTCGATGGTACTGTGAAATGAATATCTGGTTGGGTGGGTGATAGTTGGGTCCTCCATGATCATCGTGTGTGTGTCCTAGCGGGAGGCATTCATTTTCATTGCTTATCTGTTTTGACCACAGAGCTCCTTGCAGGTCGGGAGAGTTTGTGCCTTTCCATCTTTTTGTTGGACATTCATCGTTTGGTCATCCAAGGCAGTCTATGACCGTGATTCAATGGCTTCGGGGCTCCTCTACTTGCTCGAACAGCATGATCGATCATGTAGAAGATATTAGAGGTTGGCTCTCTGAGTTGTTGAGGTGTAAGATTGAGCATGTATATCGCATGTGAATAGTGTTTTTGAGTGTTTGTGCCCGCCTAACCATTGTGTGAGGAGACTTCTTTTGTTTTGTGGAGCATCTTCCCATTGTAGTCAGGGTCTTTGTGTAGAATGATCATAATCGGTGTTGAAATAGTACGCTAATCTTAAGTGTCTCGTTCTCACTACCCAAAAAACGCAACTACTTGTGAATAAATGTTTTTAATATCTACGGGATACTTTTGGTTAATGTTTTTTTTCCGTCGAAGTATTTTTTAGGCTAGATAAAAGGGACTGAGTTTTTACATAATGAATTTATTAGTTTAGTTTCCACCAATAGTAATGTGTAAGAGTTGTTGGAACATATTTGGTTTTGAATATTTGAATAAGTTGTGAAATGTTATATGTACATGTTGTGTTTTTTATTATCGGGGTAGTTATGTTTTTTCCTTGTGTTTAGGTTTTCCCTTACTCAAGTATATATATATATGAGTAAGAGACTTGTTTTATGATTATGATTGCATAGATTTTCCCTTCTCCACTTGGTATCAGAAGAAGGAAAAAAAAACTCGTGCCCTAGCCGTCGATCGGATCGATCTCATCGTCTCCTGTTGCGCTTCTTCCCACAAGTCGTCGTCGTCTCACTTCTCCCGCGCTTCATCATGTCGCGTCTCCCGCGCTTCATCCCATCACCCGTCTCCCGCGCTTCATCGCGTCTCCTCTTTAAAGTAACGAGAGGACCGCTTTCGCCTTCATGTCTTTTTAATGGGATTGAATATGAAATTTGATTTGGTCCGGACACATGTTCTCCACCGCCCCCCTCTTCCCTCTCTTCGGGAGGCGTTCAACATGATTCTGGGTGATTAAGACCACCACAAGTCTCTCAGTGTTATGACTCCTCCTGATCGTTCTGCCTTGACGAGTGTTGGTCGTGGCCTCATCCCTACACCTGCATCTTCTGTTCTTATTTGTGATTATTGTGGTCGGCGGGGACACTCTCGGGAGGCATGCTTCAAAATTCATCCGCATTTGGCTCCTCCTGGTCGTGGTCGTGGTCGGGGCCGTGGACCTGGCCATGGGGGCCATAGACACAGTGGCTACCGTTCTCATGACACTGCTTACACTATTGATGTCTATGATGAGTCTCAGTCTTCGGGTTCCTCCTCTCTTACTGCACATGAGTTGGATGTCTTTCGCCGCTTGCTCCACTCTCAGTCCGATCCGGTCATTGGAAGCTCTACCTCTCTTGCCACTGTTGCAATGCCTAGTGCTCATGCGGCCACGTCCTCACCCTCTGAGTGGGTGCTCGACTCCGGTGTGATGTAGGGTAGGCTATCTATTATGCAACCTAGGTTGACTCTAGTGAGTGGACACGTGGATGCTATGATGAGATGCACAAAAACCCGTTAGGCAATTATTTCAAACAATGATTCACAACCACACATAATTAAATTAGGCAAACAATGATTCTTTTAGGGCAATTAAGCAAGGCTTTCCTCCAAGCGGAGGGCCAAATTAAGCGCGCTGCGAATAGTTCCTTCCTGCAATCAACACTTTCACGGGCAAATTCCACAACAAAATATTTTATGCAAGCACAAACTATCTCAAACAATAATCAAAACTGAGAACTAGAAATCCATACAACACAACAACTCACAAACATAAGGGATGTCGAGGCGGAGAGAGATCCGGCGGTTTCGGGACTAGATCCGGGTTGGTGAATCGAAAGGTGGTTGTCCACGGTGGAAGATGGGTGCGGAGGGTTGGAAACGGGTAGATCCGGTAATATTATGACGGATCCGGGTTACGGAGGGGAAATATGTAAGTGGAGGGTAGATCGGTGAAGGGTAGCGCTAGATCAAAGTAGATCTAGGGTTTTCGGGGCGGTTGGAAGTGGATCCACGAAGGGGAGAAGAAATGAGGGGGCGGGTGAACAGTAATGGCGGGATGAACAGTACCAGCGGATGAACAGTGCGCATGAACAGTTCCGGCGGTGAACAGTACGGGTGAACAGTAATTCCTGGGTTTCTGGACAGCGTAGGGTTGGGATTTGGGGGCTATAGGGGTTGCGGATGAGGGTTTCGGAGGGGGAAAAAGAAGGTTATGGATGGGTAGTACCTTGGGGATGAAGTTCCACCGCTAGGAGTCAACACCTAGGGCTCCACGGCGTCGGCACCGTGGCGTGATCGCGGAGGTCCGGGAATCTCTTCTCCAAAACCAGCAATGAGTCTCTCCAAGCCTCTAACACTCCTATTTATAATATTCTAACATTAGGGCAACCCGGATTCGACGGCTATGATTGGCCGACGAGTCCTCGTGCCAAACATAAGCAAATGAAAGTAAAAATAACAAAGTTATATATCAAAAAGATTCGCGGCACGCATCCGGACGCATCCGCGGGGTCGGATCGTCCCTCCGCTCAAGTCTTCCGGCGAGAATATACGAAAGTGGGCCCCGCCTTGTTACGGGCCGATGGTCCCCCATCAACTCCCCCCGACTGAAAAGAATTCATCTCCGATGAATGGAGAGAATCATACTGTCGTCGAAGCCCAGGGGCGAGTCGGTCCAACTCTGTAGGTAGAATCCATGTGTCATCAGAGGCCGAGCGGCCTCGCCAACGAACCAAGTAGCGGCATGACAGTCCCGTGGTGGAAGGGACGTACTCATGGGTGATGATATCTGTAATACTCTCAGTAGACTGCGCTCGTGAAATGGATCCGGTACGATCAGCGGTGCATGCGGTGTCACCATAGATGATGGACTCCCAAGGGTGCGGGTAGGAGGAGACAAGGTCAGAGGTGGAGGCGAGTGGGCCGAAGCTGTCGCTGGTGGCGGGGTGGAAGGGTGGTGATCATTCCGACTCGGGTCCGAATATTCACGAGGTTCATAATACGGAGTCAAGTCCTCAATATTGAATACCGGATGGATGCCCATACTTGCGGGGATATTAAGTTCGTAGGCATTTGTCCCGATCCGCCTAATGATCGAGTAGGGACCGATTCTTAGCGCTTAATTTTTTGGCAGGCCCTGGTGGGAGCCTTTCCGCCCGGATTCGGACCATTACTTGCTCACCTTCGTGGAAAACCTGTTCTCGCCTGCTTAAATCTGCATGGGTTTTATAGCTGTCATTACTTGAAATAATTTGCCGACGGACGATCATACGAGTAGGAGTAATGACGAACTGAAGGATATGTAGTAGATGACGGAGAATAGGAGAATATGAATTGGGCTTGACGAGAAATGCGCCTCGATTCATAGGGGGGGTATGCACGGAGGGGACATATGAAGAGTTATGCACATGATAAGTAGTACGCAAGGAATTGATAGGAATGACGTCACGGTCGGGGGGGGCTCTTAGATTTCTCCTTAGATTTGCTCAATCGGGCCCTTAGATTTCTCCTTGGGTCGGGTTGGGGACAACGTGATCTTCTTGCCTTTATCGAAGAATGTGTAAGTATTCGGACCGACCGTAGCTCGTGACATCACGGTCGTATAACCAAGGTCGACCCAATAACACGTGGGCAACGTCCATAGGAATGACGTCACACCACACGTTATCCTCAAATGTAGCAAGCCGAATAGGAATGAGGCACCGCTGCGTCACCTGGATGGCGGTCTTGTCGACCCAAATGACTCGATACGGGTGGGGGTGGGGCTCCGCCTTCACTTGCATACGCTCTAAACCTTTCTGGGCCACAATATTGACACAACTCCCACTATCAATGGCTAGTTTGCAGGGTCCGCCTGCACTAGGAAAATACGTGTAGAAGATAGTGGTACGACGCCAATCCTCGTCCGTACGGGGGGTATGTAGGAGACGCCGAACTACTCCCATCTCTAGGGATCTCTCAGCCTCACTCTCCCATCCCTCCTCGATCGTAGCTTCGACCTCCTCGGTAACATCCTCGGACCCTTCTAGGCCTAGCTCTTCCTCTCCCTCGACTAGCAGATTTCGTGTGGGGCAATGTGCCGCCACATGTCCTCTGCCGGCGCACCTAAAGCACTGGATACCCCCGGGCCTCTGACCCTCCGTGGCGATGGCCTTGCCCTTCATGTCAGTGGTGATCCGTGGGGGTGGGGTGGTCGTGGTGGTCTGGAAAGGTGTGGGCCTCTTGAATGTCGAGGAATCAGTGCGCGAGGGGAACTGCCTCGTACTTGACGTACGGAGATACTGCTCGTACTCTAAGGCGAGCTGGAATATCTGATCAACCGTCTCGAGGCGATGGGGGATTAACTCTCTCGGAGCTCTGAGCGAAGGCCAGCCTTAAATCGCGATGCAGTGGCAATGGGCTCTTCTGAAATATCACTCCTAACGACCAACTCATCGAATCGAGCCATGTACTCCGCTACCGAGAGCGTTCCCTGACGTAGGTTCTGCAGCTGATCCAGCAACTGATCACGGTATGAGCGGGGAGATATTATCTTTCAGTCTCTCCTTCATCTCATCCCATCGGGAGATGGGATAATAGCCTTCCCTCTCGACAGCTCTCTCCACGCTAATCCAAAATACTTGGGCTTGCCCAACCAACTTCATCTTCGCGAAACGGACACAACGCTCATCTCTCATGTCGTACCAGTCAAAATAGTGATCCATGTCTAGGATCCAATCACTAAAGGCCTTCGGATCCAAGCGGCCGTCGAACGATGGGGCGTCGAGGCGAATCCGACGGGTGATGTCGAAGGCATGGCCACCTCTCCGGGGGTCGGGGTAGTCCCCTGGATAATCATCGTGGTCGTAGTCAAACCTTCGTCGATCTGGCGGGTAATACTCCTCCCGGTGCTGGTCGCGGCGACCAGGTAGAGGCACCGGTCCCTAAGGTCCGGTTGCGGCTGACGGGGCACACGATAATCCTCACGTGGCGGCGCGTGCCTATCACGTGCTGGCTCAGGGTTTCGCCTTGCCGGTGGGGCTGGGGCCCGGTAGGAATGTCACGGCGACGGCGGTCCACTGGTGGTTGGCCCACTCTGGGGTGTTGGTCGGGACGTGGTGAAACATCAAGGTCGTCCTCCAAAGGATCGTCACGATGTGTAGGCGTGTCCCTAGTGTTCTCTAAGTGGTCCAGTCGTATGTTTACCTCGGCAAGGTCCTGTCGCACGTCGTTAAACTGGGCGCCTAATGCGTCAAAACGATCTAAGATAAGGCGCTGGAACTCAGCAAACGCGGTGCCCGAATTTGAGCTTTCCCGCACGGTCGTCGGTTACTTGTGGTTCAGCCATGCTAGTCTTAAATGTCCTACCACTACGGAGCATGCAAGTGGCCTAACCTGCCTCTGATACAATTGATGTAGGGTAGGCTATCTATTATGCAACCTAGGTTGACTCTAGTGAGTGGACACGTGGATGCTATGATGAGATGCACAAAACCCGTTAGGCAATTATTTCAAACAATGATTCACAACCACACATAATTAAATTAGGCAACAATGATTCTTTTAGGGCAATTAAGCAAGGCTTTCCTCCAGCGGAGGGCCAAATTAAGCGCGCTGCGAATAGTTCCTTCCTGCAATCAACACTTTCACGGGCAAAATTCCACAACAAAATATTTTATGCAAGCACAAACTATCTCAAACAATAATCAAAACTGAGAACTAGAAATCCATACAACAAACAAACTCACAAACATAAGGGATGTCCGAGGCGGGAGAGATCCGGCGGTTTCGGGACTAGATCCGGGTTGGTGAATCGAAACGGTGGTTGTCCACGGTGGAAGATGGGTGGCGGAGGGTTGGAAACGGGTAGATCCGGTAATATTATGACGGATCCGGGTTACGGAGGGGAAATATGTAAGTGGAGGGTAGATCGGTGAAGGGTAGCGCTAGATCAAAGTAGATCTAGGGTTTTCGGGGCGGTTGGAAGTGGATCCACGAAGGGGAGAAGAAATGAGGGGGCGGTGAACAGTAACGGCGGGATGAACAGTACCAGCGGATGAACAGTTCGCCATGAACAGTTCCGGCGGTGAACAGTACGGACCGGTGAACAGTAATTCCTGGGTTTCTGGACAGCGGTAGGGTGGGATTTGGGGGCTATAGGGGTTGCGGATGAGGGTTTCGGAGGGGAAAAAGAAGGTTATGGATGGGTAGTACATTGGGGATGAAGTTCCACCGCTAGGAGTCAAACACCTAGGGCTCCACGGCGTCGGCACCGTGGCGTGATCGCGGAGGTCCGGGAATCTCTTCTCCAAAACCAGCAATGAGTCTCTCCAAGCCTCTAAACTCCTATTTATAATATTCTAACAATTAGGGCACACCGGGATTCGACGGCTATGATTGGCCGACGAGTCCTCGTGCCAAACATAAGCAAATGAAAGTAAAAATAACAAAGTTATATATCAAAAAGATTCGCGGCACGCATCCGGACGCATCCGCGGGGTCCGATCCGGTCATTGGAAGCTCTACGCTCAAGTCTTCCGGTCGAGAATATGTTGCAAGTGGGCCCCTAGTGCCTCATGTTACGGGCCGATGGTCCTCACCCTCTGAGTGGGTGCTCGACTCCGGTGCCACCCACCACATGACTGGGTCCTCCTCAGGTTTTCTCTCTTATACTCCTTTGTCTGGTAAGGAGAAAGTTATTTCTGCTAACGGATCGTTGACCTCCATTGCCGTAAAGGGAAATATTTTTTGTTCTCCGTCCATATCTCTTATCTCTGTTCTTCACGTCCCCTCCTTTCCACGCAGTTTACTTTCCATCAGCAATCTTACGAAATCTCTTAACTGCTCTGTAACATTCTTTTTTGATTCTTGTGTTTTTCAAGAACTGGGTACGAAGCGGAACATTGTTAGTGGCAGGTGCAGTGACAGCTTGTACTACCGGGACACTCCTCGTTCTCAGGCTCTTTCCAGCTCTACTGTTACTGCAGAGGATGTTCACCGTTGGCATCCGCGTTTGGGACACCCATCCTCCGTCTACCTGCAAAAATTATTTCTTGTTTTTTTACCTTTTTTTCAGAAATTTTCTTGTGATATTTGTGACCGATCTAAACATGTGCGACAAACTTTTTCACATCTTTCTTCTCCTAGTAGCACTCCTTTTGATGTTATACATTCTGATGTTTGGGGGTCGTCCCCCGTTGTATCGTTGACTGGTTTTCGCTGGTTCGTCACCTTTATTGATTGTTTCTTGCGTACTACATGAGTTTATCTATAAAAAAAGAAAAGTGACGTTTTTTCGTGTTTTCAAGTCTTTCATAACATGGTGAAAAATCAATTTAATGTCACTATCAGTGTTTTTCGAAGTGATAATGGAGGGGAGTATGACGATCGTGGTTCCTTTGGTGCT
This sequence comes from Platanthera guangdongensis, assembly GCA_039583875.1. NCBI lineage: Eukaryota > Viridiplantae > Streptophyta > Magnoliopsida > Asparagales > Orchidaceae > Platanthera > Platanthera guangdongensis. Next base: position 46,594,762 of record CM077163.1, on the reverse strand, counting down.
TACCTCACCTCTTACGGTATCATCCACCAGAAAACTTGTGCCTGCACATCTACTCAAAACGGAGTGGCCGAATGGAAAAATCGACACCTCCTCGAGGTTGCCCGTTGTCTCCTCTTGACGATGCATCTCCCTAAATAATATTGGGGTGTTGCTGTGCTTACTGCTGCACATCTTATCAACCGCCTTCCTTCTCATGTTCTCTCCTTTACTACTCATCTAACCAGTCTTTCTACCTTTGGCGTGGTTCATACTGCTCATTTGCCACCCCGTGTCTTTGGGTGTATCTGTTACGTGCATGTGCACGAACCTCAACGCTGTATCTTCCTAGGCTATTCCTCCACGACCAAAGGATATCGATGTTATGACCCCCATCCCGGCGTATGTTTTGTACCATGGATGTTACCTTCCGTGAGGGGGAGTCCTACTTTCCGTCCTCGACTCATGCTCTTCGTCAGGGGGAGAGTACTACTACGGATGATGTTACTGTTGTCCCTCTGCCTCTTCTTTCGGCCTCTTCCTCTATTCCTTCAATTCCTTCTACTCCGGTACCTAGAGCTCCTCCTATCCCGATACCAGACTCCTCTACTATGCTCTCTCCTTTTCCCCATGTATACCACCGTCGTTCAGGTACACAGGTCACCGCCGCTCCACCTCTACCAGTGCCGACTTCGGACTCAGATTCTGATGATGCCGACCTGCATATGCCTCTTGCCTTGCTAAAAAAGGGTAAAGCTATTTCCACGCAACATCCGATTTCTAATCATGTGGCTTATCGTCATCTTACTCCGATCTAGCAGACTTTTGTTTCATCTCTTTCTCTAGTTATTTCAAAGACATGGCGGGAAGCATTGGCAATACCGGCATGGACACAGGCTATGCTTGATGAGATGTCCACCTTGGACAAAAATCAAACGTGACATATCTCCGTTCTCCCTTCAGCAAAGAAAGCTATAGGTTCTCAGTGGGTCTTCTCTGTTAAGTAGAATCAAGATGGCAAACTGAAACGATACAAAGAGCGTCTTGTCGTTCAAGGATACACCCAGACTCAAGGAGTTGATTATCAGGAGACTTTTGCTCATGTAGCTAAAATGGACTCTATTCGGGTTCTGTTATCATGCACAACTTATTTAGACTGGGAACTTCATCAACTGGATGTGAAAACTGCATTTCTCCATGGTGAGCTTGAGGAGGAGGTGTACATGAAATTCCCTCCTGGTTTTGCAAAGGAACTGAAGGGCTTGTCTGTCGCTTAAGGAACTCCTTATATGGCCTGAAGCAATCTCTAAGTGCTTGGTTTGGAAGATTTCTCATAGGTATGCTCAAGTTTGGATACAAGCAAGCCCAATCAGATCATACCATGTTCATCCGGAGACATGAATAGCGCGTTGTGGTTCTCATTGTCTACGTTGATGACATCGTGATCACTGGAAATGATACAGAGGAGATTGTCAACCTCAAGACCCTCCTATCGGCTGAATTTGAAGTGAAAGACTTGAGAAGATTACGATACTTCCTGGGCATCAAAGTCGTTAGATCTGAGCGGGGTATCTTTATATCCCAACCGAAGTACATATTGGATCTCCTAAAGAAAACTGGTATGTTTGGTTGTGTTCCTGCGAACACCCCTATGGAGGAAAATCACAGAATTGATGAAGATGGTGATGGTGGTCATGCGGATGTATCACGTTACCAAAGATTGGTCGGAAAACTTATATATCTATCTCATACTCATTGCGACATTACGTATGCAGTTGTTATTCTTAGCAGATATATGCATTCTCCTAGAATCAGACATCAAGAAGCGGTGTATCGTCTACTGCGGTATTTAGAGAAAGCTCCAGGTCGCGGCCTTCTATTCTCTAGGAACAACAACTTGGAGATTGAAGTTTTTACTGATGCTGATTGGGTTGGATGTGAGGATGACAGAAAGTCCACAACGGAATACTGCTCCTTTGTTGGTGGTAACCTCGTAATGTGGAGGAGCAAGAAGCAGAATGTGGTAGCCAGGTCAAGTGCAGAGACAGAATATCGTGTCATGGCTCAAGGCTTATGCGAGGGATTATGACTGCGTACTGTGTTACAGGATTTGGGCTTCCCTGTGACAGCCCATTTTTTCATTATTCTGTGACAATAATACTGCAATTAGAATTGCTCATAACCCGGTGCAACATGATAGGACAAAACATGTCGAAGTAGATCGACACTTTATTAAGGATCACCTGGATAAGAAAACAGTTGTTACAAAGTTTGTTCACTACAAGGATCAGCTGACCGATGTGTTCACCAAAACCTTGGGGTGTGATGTGTTTACCGACGATATCCGAAAAATTGGGATGACTGATATCTTCCGTCCGACTTGAGGGGGAGAGTTGTGAAATGTTATATGTACAAGTCGTGTTTTTTATTATCGGGGTAGTTATGTCTTTTTCTTGTGTTTAGGTTTTCCCTTACTCAAGTATATATATGAGTAAGGGACTTGTATTATGATTATGATTGCATAGATTCTCCCTTCTCCACTCTCTTCATCACTCTCTGCAACCTTCACATTATTTGGCCTCCATCACTCTCTGCTCAGTTCTTCATATTTCGGGCAACACACCACATCACCCCAATGCAATCTTCACATTACTTCTCCTCGGTGGATCCCAAGTTCATTACTTTTTTTTAGTGGGGACACCATACCTGTCTCTGGCTCAGCTGACATCAACCTTACTCCCTCCATCACTCTCTGCTCAGTTCTTCATGTTTCCACCAATAGTAATGTCTAAGAGTTGTTGGAACATATTTGGTTTTGGATATTTGAATCTTCTTGGTTCAGCTTGCATACTTCTAATTTTCTTATTATGTTATCGTCACTTTCTTTATAAATCCCTATTTAATTTACCTATTTAATAAGCTAACATGGAATATTCTATCTTGATATGCTTTATTTTGAATGTCAACTATTAAGAAAAAAACTTTTCTTTTCTTATTGTCAAATGCTCAAAAACCTTTCTTTGAATGACTTCTATTTGTGGAAACCACCCGTCTGCGGTCCCACACACACCCAATCCCGCTGGACCTTGGTTCTCAACACACCCCCGCAGCGGGATGGCTCTGATACCATGTGAAAACCACCCGTCACTACACATCTTCCCAAAACCCCGAGGTAGTAGGAAGGGGGGACGGCGGTACATAAACACCAAGGACCACCCGCTGCAGGCAATGTGAGACTAATCCAACCACGGGATGACGGGGATATTCCGCCACACAGGGGGCTCACCGGGGTCAACACCCAGACCAGGAACGCGATGGGGAAGCCCAAATATGCGGTCCCACACACACCCAATCCCGCTGGACCTTGGTTCTCAACACTATTCAAGATAAGTGCAAAAACCTCACATATTGCTCTTTTTATGAAGGGGTGCTGCTTAGAAATAAAATTACTAAAGTTTGCAGTCAAAAATATACATTTAGGGTACCGTAAAACCCAATGCAAATGTTCAAATTAAGTTAGTAACCATTGGAACAAGGAGTTTATAAGGTAACTGGGATGATTCAAAATCTGGATTATTTCGTTCTGTTTTGTCATCAGTACTCTTTGAAAAATTGAACTGTCATTTATTATCATATATATATATATAACTAAACAGTGATGTATTCCCGGAAAGCTTCTACCCCTGTTATGGATGTTTGTATGTTGGCCTTCATTGTTAGATCAATATGTTAATCCAATTTCTTATTTTTATCTCAAACATTTTAATTTTATGGAATGCGATCTTTGTATAAAGAAATTTATTGCCCGTGAATATGTTTTAAGAGAATAAATGGTAAAGCTTGACGACACATGTATGACTGTGGATTGTAGTGATGTTTTGGCCTAAAACATCGTTTTGAAAAAATAGCTTTTGTGACCATACCTGTTCGAATACTAGCTGCTTTCACAATCGATACCAATATCTCACCATTCTCCCAAATAAGGCCTGGTGAACATGATCAGTTCCTTGTCAACATGCACTCCTTTCATAAAGTTTACACTAATATTTATTAATGTGTATATTGCTTTGCTGCTAAGGGTCTCTCTCATTTTATATGAACATTTTGACAGGTCAGTGAAGCACGAAGCTTGGATCGAGATGTAGTGGAAAGTGGATTGATTTTTACTGGGTTTGCAGTAAGTAAACATACTCAACTTATTTTTCCCAAGTAGGCGGTGTCTAATAGCAAGTCTGACTCTGTGGCCATTGAAAAAATATAATCTTTTAGTATTGTCTTGGAAAGAAGCATAATTTTTCTAACCAACTGCCTTTTTTCATTGACTTTGGGGATTCAATTTTTCAAATATAGGAAAGGCATCAAACATTGAATCAAAAATATCTTTATTGTTTCCATAATAATATCATAATTCTAGGTTGAAGTTTTCAAGTCTACATATCTTTTGTATTTAATTTATTTTTATTTTTATGTAAAAATTGCCCATATCCCCTTTTGTTATCCTAGCACCAGGGTAATTTGATTTTTACATCCTTATTCATCTGCATTACTTTTTGTTTGTTACTATAAGTTGGACTTTTGTTAAACAAAAGCCCTTGTATTTAGGCCCATAAGACCTCTCTCTTTTTATGCTCCTCCTTTAGCCCCACATCTTAGGTTGTACTTAGCTCTCCCTCTCTATATAAAAGGATAACCATTGTACAATGTATGTGTGTGAGAAATTAATAAAATATTTAATTTTACCTCCCTTGTTATTCTACATGGTATAGAACAAGACGAATCATGAAGTTATTTTTGGTCGGCTTGAGACCCACCCCGCGAGAAATTAACAAAATATTTTTTTGTCTCTCTTCCGTATTATTCTACAATTGTAAATAGAGTTATTGGATTTTTTACAGGTTTTTAACTGCCCTATCAGGCCTGACTCTGCTTCAGTACTCAAAGAACTATTGGGTTCATCGCATGACTTGGTGGGTTATCATTGGGCTGCCAATCTTTTAATAATTTTTCTATATTAAATTCTCTGATTTTAATCTTGTCTACATTTCAATAGTCAAAGCTTTAATATTATTTTGATTTTTCTGTTCAGGAAAATGTTTTGCGAAATTCACACTTTGGTCCTGATTTATTTAATTTATTCCGTTTTACCCTGTCTTTCATAATTTTCTGGTCACTTATATTAGATTTTATAAGAATGGATACATTTTTCGTAGCTGGAAATGTGTTTAGAACTGACTGAGGAAATTGGTAATGGCTTCAGCTATATAACTTATTAGCAGCGCTTGCTTTTCTGAATGTCTAGAACTGATCAGAAGAAAACTGGTTCATGTTCAAATTTAGGATTAATTATCGAAACCTCCTGAGACTTTTCATAATTACAAGGACCTCCCCTCTGCTTATTGAAATTACAAAACGTCAGTTTAGAATATTACAAAACACCCCTCCTGGCCAACATGCATTACGAGGGATCTCATAGTGCGTGTTGACTGGGGGGGGGGGGGGGGGGGGCAATATTTTAGGGGGGTTTTTGTAATTTTAAAAAGTAGAGGGGAGGTCTTCGTAAGTATGCCAAGTACCAGCCAGCAGAGGTCCTGCTAATTAACCTTTTGAATCTATTGATAAGCTGTCATATGATTGATATTTAAGATTTTGGCTGAATATTTTGGTTAATTAATTTCTTGCTTAGTACTTCTCTAGGGTTCAGATTTTTTGTTGGAAATACTTAATGCACTATTAGAGTCTTTATCTTGCTATATCGTTTTTTTAAATTTCAGGCTATGATTACTGGTGATCAAGCTCTAACAGCTTGCCATGTAGCCAGTCAAGTTCACATTATCTCAAAGCCTGCATTGATTCTCGTTCCCGCAGTAAAAGATGAAAATTTTATGTGGGTTTCACCCGATGAAACTGATACAGTCCCCTACAGGTAAGTTCAATGCATGGAAATTGTCCTATTTATGTTCATTGATACCCTCTTCCTGCTTGGTTAGAACTACCCAAATATGCTTTATTGAGCACATCTGCTAATTTTCTGTTCAATTCTATTGTTTTTTTAACCTATTAATCGTGTTCAGTGAAAATCAAGTGGAAGCATTGTCAGATTCCCATGATCTCTGCATTGGCGGGGATTCCTTTGAAATGCTGCACAGGACTGGATCTGTGCTCCAAATCATCCCTTATGTGAAGGTTACATTCACTGATTTGTTCAAACTTTTTTTATATTTAATTTTAAAATGGAGATCTTGTTCCCATCTTTGAGCGCCGCCTTCAAAATGATTTCAGGTTTTTGCGCGAGTTGCACCAGAGCAGAAAGAGTTGATCTTAACCACTCTGAAATCGGTTGGGAGGATGACTTTGATGTGTGGAGATGGAACCAACGATGTCGGTGCTCTCAAGCAGGTAATATCTCTGATTACGATAATATTTGAGCATCGGTTTTGGCGGAAATTAGATCTAGCCGTGTTTCCATTCATGAAATGCACCTTGAAAAGATCATAAATGTGTTTCAATCTTGATGTTGCGTTTAGTTTTTGTCTGTTCTGCTTCAAATATGTAATTTTAAGGGATGTTGATTTCGGCAACATTTGGCATGGAGTTGACGGTCGTGAACACCGTAGTTATGAAGTATTGTTTAACCTCACCTAAGGAATATCATCCACTTTTATGTTCAAAATTAGTTTTTTTTTTTGCTGATTGTTATTAGCACCGCAGTTTTGGCTAGTCGAGCCTCACTTTCTCCTAATTTTTTGCGTTTTTTGGAAATACGTCTTGTACATGCACTTTTAGGAAAAGTGTTCAACATGAAAGTTGTAGATCTCGGCGAGATCTACAACTTGTGTTGAACACTTTTCCTAAAAATACATGTACAAGGCGTATTTTTAAAAGACGAAAAACCTGAGCGTATTTTCAAAGTATGTCTTGTACATGCATTTTTAGGAAAAATGAGGAGATCTACAACTTTCGTGTTGAACACTTTTCCTAAAAATGCACGTACAAGACATATTTTCAAAAGGCGTGAAAAATTAGGGAAAAATATGGTGCAACTAGCCAAAACTGCGGTGGTAATAACAATCGTTTTTTTTCTAGATGGTGTTTATAACTTTTCATGCTAAACATATATTCTTTGAGGGTTACATTTTTACTGGTAAGAATTTGTAGTAAAAAAAATGGAAACAAATACCTAATAGTCAATAACTTTTTTTTCGTTACTGAAAATTGGATATTCTTGATTTATAAAGCTTGGCAAAATTAGAAAATCAATTTTACCAGCTTTCTCTCGAGCTTTTGATGTAGGGGAGCCTTGGCACACCACTTGAGGTGTTGCAGTCCTCGAAGCAGCTTTTTGCAAAAATTCTATGTTAGGTTTGCGTACATTTCACCCTTATGGTGGGACTCTTCCCCTAACCCTCTTTCTGTGGGGATGCCTTCTGCACCTGACTGCCCTGCCCTGCCCTTGAGCTTTTGATCTTAAATCAACCAATCTTTAGGAGATATTGAAATTTAAGAATTTGCAGGATGCTGTGTTGTTATGAAAAGCCTCATATTATTATGTTCTTCTAAAAGCTGTATTAATGTTGTGGGTGCAGCATTTTTCATACTTCTCATCCCCGCTATTGAATCTTACAGGCCCATGTTGGCATAGCGCTGTTAAACGCCATGCCGCCGACCCAAACCGGAGATGCAGCTTCCTCCTCCTCCTCCTCCGACAATAAAGCCATTAAACAGAAATCAAATCCCCCGAATGCCGCCGAATCTTCCAGCAAATCCATGCCTCCCAATCGCCATCTGTCGGCGGCAGAGAACAGGCGACTGAGGCTGAAGAAAATGATGGACGAGATGAATGAGAAAGGCGACGGGCGCAGCGCCCCCATCGTCAAGCTCGGCGATGCCTCCATGGCCTCCCCCTTCACGGCCAAGCACGCCTCCATCTCCCCGACCCTCGACATCATCCGGCAGGGACGAAGCACGCTCGTCACCACTCTCCAGATGTTCAAGATCCTCGGACTCAACTGCCTCGCGACCGCCTACGTGCTCAGCGTGATGTACCTGGACGGCGTCAAGCTCGGAGACATGCAGGCCACAATCAGCGGCATCTTCACGGCGATCTTCTTCCTCGTCATCTCCCACGCCCGTCCTCTCCAGACGCTGTCCCCAGATCGGCCCCACCCCAACATCTTCTGCGCGTACGTCTTCCTCTCCCTGCTCGGCCAGTTCGCGATGCACCTCGTCTTCCTCATCTCGTCCGTCAACGAGGCCGCCAAGCACATGCCGGAGGAATGCATCGAGCCGGACTCCGACTTCCACCCGAATCTAGTGAACACCGTGTCGTACATGGTGAACATGATGATTCAGGTCGCGACCTTCGCCGTGAACTACATTGGCCGACCCTTCAACCAGGGCATATCCGAGAACAGGCCCTTTCGGTACGCGCTGTTTGCTGCACTGGCTTTCTTCGTCGCGATTACGTCGGATGTGTTCAGGGATCTGAATGACTGGCTGAAGCTCGTGCCCCTGCCGGAGGGGATGGGGGTGAAGCTGCTGCTCTGGGCTGCCCTGATGTTTTCCGGCTGTTACGGATGGGAGAAACTGCTGCGGTGGTCTTTTCCGGGTAAGATGCCGGCGTGGCGGCAGCGGCAGAAGCGGGCGTTGGCGGCGGCAGCGGTGAAGGTGAAGATGTCTTGAAAGTGCAGGCCCCTCCTGTATCTGAATTTTGATTAGATTTCAGCTGCTAGAATTGTTTTGAGGATTGTTCTCCAGAACTTGTTTAGAACTTCATGAATCCATTCTTCTTCCGGCGCAGGGCTACGAATTAGGGCCTAATGAGGCTCGGACTGAATTTTTTTTAAAAATATTTATCATTAATATAAATTAAATTAAATTTATATTGTTGGTTTATATTATATATCATAACTGTTCATAAATTTTTTAATAAATAAGATTGACTTCATGATTTTGAGTGAAAAACCATAGTTTGATTTTGAGTGAAAAACCATAGTTTGATTTTTGCTGAATATATTTCATTAAAAAATATTTTAAATAGATGATTTTTTCCAATATTTAGATATTGTACAAGGGGAGCTTTTGTGCACCCGATAGGTCTTGGGTTCAAGTCTTTGAAGTTGTCTCTTGTGAAATTTGAAACTAAAGTTTGCTTACATTTTACTCTTGTGGTTGTGACCTTTTTTCCCAACGCGATGGTGCTGCTGTTGCTCGTAAATCTTTAGGTGTTGTACTATGTTTGTCGTTCATTGTTACGGCTTGCACAAGAGTTTGCGAGAGGCAGGTAGAAAACATTTTTTTACTGTAGATAGAGGACTTTATTTATATGAGGGTGTATTTTTTAAAATAAAAGAAAATATACATGTATTAAATTGAATTTTTTAATAATGATGGGTAAAATTGTAAAACAGGATAGTGAATGTTAAAATAAAGGGTGTTTTTCTATTTTAATATAGTGTAGTAATATTAAAAATAATAGATATAATGTAAAACATTATTACATTAATATAATTTAGACATGTATTTTTTTTTGTTAATTAAATTTTTCTTAAAAATAGGTATTGCCTTTATTGAGTCATGTTATATGCACTCCATTTTCAGCTATATAGTCCAACGATAAATGTATGGCCAAATTAAAAAATCATAGGAAATTGTGAACCCGTATAGTCCTGACCTGCACAACCATGAAATTGTGTGGTCTGCACATAACTTACGTGGTTTTGTGTGACATTTTTTGCATAGGTGAGTTTGGACAATGCCATCGTTATAAAATGTATGTTTAGTATGACTACATTTATGACTAACACCAAGAAAAAATTAATTTAAAATATAAAAAAAATGAATGAAATTTCTTAGATTCATATTTCACTGATGCTTAACGATGATTCATATTTCATAACTAGCCACTTGTGCCAAACGATGCTTAACTTATAATTTTACTGAGTATTTCCCAATTTTATATATCTGTGCTGGTGACTGCTGTTTTTTATGGCTCCATCTTCCCGCTAAATACAGTTGCATGCCCCTGTGAAAGGAAAAAAGTTTAGGTGAGTTTCTCCCACTTAGTTTTAGATGGAGATTTAAATACGGTTGTATGATTTGATATCATATGATTGAGTTGTTTCTGCAGAATACCGCGGTATTGAGAAAATACTGTCAGTTTTTTGATCAAAACCGTTGTTTTTACAAGTATCAACAGTTTCATGTGCGCCTCCACCTTGATCTTAATTGGGAGAAACGCACCTAAAATTTACTCACATCCTCCACTCTATTACCAATGTTTTATGAACACTTGTATGTACTCTTGTAAAAGAAATAACAAAATATTAATAATTGATAAAATAAATCAAACTATATTGAGAAAAGAAATAAATTAATAATAATAATAAAAGAAGTGAAAATTATAAATGCTTGTTGCATTTCGCCCAAGGCTCTGGTAGACTGGACTAAATTGAACCGTCTTAGCCCGGGAGCGGTCGAGCGTGCAACATTCATGATGGGCCCGCGAACAGACTTTTACTGTGGTTGGTTCGGTGAGTCGATCGCCGCGGGCTTGCTTAGGTAGGCAAGTGCACCTATCGCAAGTAGTACTCGATATTGGGGGAATACCGAGGTCGTATTGTTCTCGGGGTCGTGTTGACTATTCTTACTCCTCCGGGAGGACTATTATTTTACTGAAAGTAAGGTTGATTTTTTTTACTTAATAAAAGACGGAAAAGCAAAGGAGCGAAAAAACGATTTAGAAAATATTCGATGAAGGGTTAACGCTCGGCATCAAATCGGATTAAGACTAAAACAATTTTTAATAATTATAGGACTTAGTTTTCAAATTAATAATAAGGCAACTTGGCCGTGGAGGTTCCACAAATGTGAGCTCACCTAGCTATAGGGATATCGCTCACCTAAACGTTAAGACTATTCGACCGAACGTTAGTCCGACGAAGGATTCCTCTTAACGCCCGCTTTACGCTAAGAACCCCGCTATTGGGTGGGGAACCCAATCCGGTAGAATTACGCTTGTCCTCTTTCGAGGGTATGCACGCAACTCTATTTACCCAGGGGTGATCGGTCCATATGCACGGCCTCGCGGCTAGCTAGCATATGGACTACGAAAATAGGGCCCACACATCGATATGTGGTCCTACGCGTCGTAAACCCGGGGTAAAACTTAAGTCCTTAAATTAAAATGAAAATAAAGAGCTTCAATTATTATAAATCATTTTAAATGTCCTCAATGCTCTTCGATGCCGAGGCTAATAGCGATTAGCCACACATCGGTATGAGGACGGCTTATAATTTAGATGAGGCGCGAGTTCGAAATTAAACGCTAATGATTATAAGAAGAGGACATAAAAACAAAACAAACATTTAGAAAGCTAAAAAGTTAACTAAAACGAGAACTCACGCACACTTCAAATTATAAATTAAACAGAAACTAAGTTACACAAAAGAAATTTGCATAATTAAAATTTGCGAGTCCCACTCAAACGAGTGAAGGCGGTAAATAAAAGCTGAAAATTGCAAGTCCTACTCAAACGAGTAGGACTGAAATGAAAGCGAGTCCTACTCAAATGAGTAGGAGAAAATAAATGCGATTACAGGGCTTTCTCAAATATTTACAGAGAGATAAAATCCGTTCATTTGACTCAAGTGAGTAGGCGGAAAAATAAAGAAAGAAAATTACAAGTCCTACTCGAACGAGTAGGCGGGAAATAAAGTCCGGCCATTTAACTCAAGTGAGTAGACGGAAAAATAAAGAAAGGAAATAACAAGTCCTACTCAAACGAGTATGACTGAAAATGAAAACGATGAGCCATTTAACTCTTAACGAGTAGACGGAAATAAATACACACAAACACACACACTCCATATGAATTTCAAGAAAGCAATAAAGCTAACACCTACACTCACACACTCTACATAATTTGAACAAAGCATTAAAAGAAAGCATTAAAATTTAACACCTACACTCACACACTCTACATAATTTGAGGAAAGCAATAAAAAGTTATACTCATACACTCACACACACAACATGAAAATTAAGAAGAACAAAAGAAAATTTATTCTCATACACTCACACACACTAATAATAAAGAAAAATCAAAGTTGCTTATAAATGAAAATAACAAGATTTCTACTCCTAAAACTTACCCAAAACACATAAAAAGAACAAATAAAAAGAAAATGAGCAAAATGTTTTACAAAATAAAGTCAAAATCAAAGGTGCTCAAAAATTAAAACTATAACTTTTTCATTCTTAAGAATTCATAAAAGTGATAAAAAAGGTGAAGAGAAAATGAAAAGAACAAAAGAGGTTTTACAATCCTAAAAGAAAAACTAAGTAAAAAAAAGAACAAAATCACTTTTCAAATCTCTTTTGTAAATTCATAAGAATGAAATCCTAATTCTTTCAAGAAAAATACATGGTGAAAAAGAGGAAAACCTATCGTACCTAAGCATGAAGACAAGTTAAAAACATGTAAAGTAAATAAATTACACTCATACACACACTCACACATTTCATAAATGAAGAACAAAGATGAAACTAAGAATAAAAAGGAGAAGGAAAGTGGGCACAAGTGTTCATTCCAAAGCCAAATATGAAGAGAAAATTCTAACATTTTTATTGATTAAAACAAACTATTACAAGCTATTACAAGAGCTAAAGCTAAAGCAAAAACAAACATGAAAGAAAAGAGGGAGAAATCTCCTTACATAGCTCTAGAAATCACGGATGCAGCCCACAAAAAGACACTAAAATGGCCCAAAAATCTGAACCCTTGGACCTTACAGAAATGGGCAATTTATAGGCAAAAAATTCTAAGTACACGCCCTAGGTCACGGCGTGTAGGGGGGGGGGGGGGGGGGGGGGCGTGACAGTACTATTCATAAAGGCAGCCGACGATTGGACATGAAAGTTGACTTCGGGCTGAGTTCGCGACAGTCACGCCCCAGGTCACGGGCGTGACTCTGGGCGTGTCGGGGAGGTAGAACCGGGCGCGGGTTGCGCCGAAAGTCTTCGCAGCATCTTGTCGGGCTAGCTGGAAAGGTCACGCCCTAGGTCACGGGCGTGACTCTGGGCGTGTCAGTTGGTGTCGACACTCGACGAATGTCAAGCGGTAAAGTGTCGAGTTGAAATTGTTGAGCTGAGATTGAGTCACGCCCTAGGTCACGGGCGTGACGCTGGGCATGACTGTTGGTGTCGACACTCGACGATCGTCGAGCGGAATTCGTCGAGAGGAGGGGACACGGGCTGCTATCACGCCCCGTGTCGGGTGACACGGGCGTGACTCCAGGCGTGTCGAGCTTTTCTCTTCAGAAATCATCCGATTTCACGGGAAATGCAATGTCACGGCCCGGTCACGGGCGTGACCAAATTGTCACGGGCGTGTACTGCCCAATTTTGGCAGATTTGGAAATTTTTCTGCAAAATAAAATAAAACAAGTTAGTAATAAATTTACAAGAATATGAACATTTTATTGAACAAAAATAAGTAAAACGACGAAAATAAATGAAAATGACTAAATTAATGTGCACAAAAATACGTATATTTACAATTCATCAATTCACAAAAAGTAGAAAGATGGAAAAAAAAATTTAAACGTGAAAAACCCTTCATCTGGGTGAAAAATCACGTGTTCGGATCCGTGCCGGCCAAACCTCCACTATTTGTTGGTTGTTGTACATGGTTTTGATGAACAATTTGAGGGCGACAGACCGCCTCTCGTTATAATTTGAAGGAGAGAGAGAGCTGCTCAGGGAGTGATAGGTCACCACACACGGAGCTTAGTATTTAACTTGTTGTTGTTGGGAGCTTCACGCACTAGAAGCTCTGGAGTCTTTGATTATTGCTTGGAGGCGGGCGCTGCTTGGTTGGTTTGTCTTGGATCTGTGGCTTGGAAGTTTGAGCCACTTGTTGTGCGCGTCTTGTCCTTTGTGGCTTGTTTCAGATTGTCTTTTGGAGGAGTCTGGTGCGATTGTCATGTCAGTGATTGGAGCGCTTGTTCTTGGGCGCGCGGGGCGCTTGCTGGCGGAGAGCACGCGGTGTGCTGGCTGACGGAGAGCGCGCGACGCGTTGGCTGGAGGAGAGAGCGTGAGGCACTTACTAGCAGAGAGCTTGCTGGAAGTTGGGTGCGAGAAGGCGTAAGTAGGCGGCGCACGCAGGAGCGCGCGAGGAGGAAGCACAAGGAAAGGCATGCGCAGAGATGCACAAGGAAGAGATACGCACAAGAGTGCGCAAGGAATAGATGTGCACAAGCACGCAAGGAAGAGACACGTGCAAGAGGGCGGAAGGAAGAAACACACATGGGAGGGAACAAAAAAGAGTCGCGCGCGGGAGCGCGCAAGGAAGAGACGCGTGTAGGAGCGCCCAAGGAGGAGACTTGCGCGGGAGCGTGCAAAGATGTGGAGCATGTGAGGGCGCGCAAGGAAGAGGTGTGCGCATGAACGTGCAAGGAAGAGGGGCGCACTGGAGCAGGCTAGGAATAGGCTCGCGCGGGAACGCGCTAGGAAGAGAAAAGAAGGAGAGAGAAAATTATAGGAGGAGGAGACGAGAGCAAAAATCTGTAGAAGGATTTTTCGACGGAGGAAAAGATGGAAATGAAGGAGGTTCTAGGTCCTATTTATAGTTTTTTGAGGGTGACATTTCCATAAATGAGTGGTGATTATGATGGGTACAGTTGTTATGCGGTTATCCGCACACCGTAACCAATATATGTGTTATGTGCACACCTATTTGTATCGTTTTGTGGCGAGATGATAGATATGGTTATGTGCATAAACTCAGTGTATCAAATCACAATTTCTGATCTACTTGATGTTCCAAAAAATTCAGTGTATAAATTTTTTTTGCATGAATTTCTCTTGCAAGATCATGTCTCACTTGCATCCAATTATTCCCAATATTTAGTGCAATGTAAATGACTCTATAGCCACAATCCTCATCACCCATGCTGCGGTCTAATTCGACGTCCCGGTCGGACCGGAATAACCTGTACCGTCTTAGCTCTCGGACTGTCGAATGCGCACACAGTCAATAAAGTAGGTTGATTGTACACATGTTGTTTTAACATGAAAAAACCCCTCAAATGGGTAAAAAATCACGTGACCGGATCTGTGTCGATCAAATTCCACTATTCTCTGGTTGTTACAGCTTGTTTGTGAAATCGTGGGTGGCAGGCCACCTCTTGTTACAACTTTGGGGGTGAGAGAACACTTGGCACACGACGGACGACATGCCGTCGCGCCGAGAGTTGTTATAAATTGCGCTTCGCTCTGGTGGTCTTTGGTTAGCGACTTGCTGATTCTGGATGTGAAGCGGAGCACCTGGACTTGCGGTTGTGGGGGCCACTTGGGACTTGAGAGATTTGGCTTCGTCAGGTGACTTTAACTTGACTCGCTTGTAGCTCGGGGCGGCTCGGGTGTGGCTCGGGCGCTGCTCGTAAGAGGAATTCGATAGAGCTCCACCTGAGGAAGAAGAAGACTCGGAGGAAAAAGGTAAGAAATGAGAAGGCTTGTGACTCCTTTTATAGGCTTTAGGTGGTGGTTATGGTGGTTACGCGGCTGTCCGCACACCATAACCATCATCATGATTATTTTTGGTATAGTTGAAATGCGTGTATTTCACTATTTGGAGTTCATTTAAATAAATCATAAATTATTAATGAAATCCTCCCCCCCCCCCACTAACCCGGTGGTTAGTGGGTGATTACGCATGAATCAGACGACCAGGAGCACCCCCCACCGATCGGACGAACGGGAGCGGAACTCCATAGGCGGTCGGTGAACTCGCTGCCAAGTTTGTCGGCGAGGGGAGGACACCCGACGGCGGAAGGGGGAGGAGGCGGCCCGGGCAGCAGCCCCCCCCCCCCCCCCCCCCGGCCGCGCAGACGAACAGGCGAGGGGGCAGCCGCCCCCTTGGCCGCACGTGCGGGCAACCTGGGAAGGGGCGGCCCGGGCGGTCGCCCCCTCGGCCGCGCCGACGGCCGAGTGAGAAGGCGTCCCGTGGAGGAGGTCGGCCGCCCGCCACTGGCGAGGTGGGGCTCGCGGCAGTTTGGCCATTACGCGTGATGGGATCGGTGCGCGGTGGATCGGGAGCGGTGATCGCGCGTGCGGTCAATCCCATGATCTCACTTCTTTTAAGGTAGAGATCATGAGTGTGTGGTTATGTGCACACCTAATCTTTATTAAATGGGAGTCATCCCCAACAACCCATAACATTAACAACATAAGGAGATGTGAGTGCTTGGAACACAAATGGAAAATAAAATGAATCACTGGAACAAAAATCTTACAAATAGGAACAATTAGAGGGGAAGATCTGGAAGGACAACTTAGAAACATGAACAATTTGAGTGAGCGTAAGCGGAATAGATAGCAACCGAGCCAAGTCCATGAGTGGAATAGATCGTGACGCCTGCGAGCCTGCAACCTGATGGAACGCTAGGTAACAGGAAGTCTCAACTGAAGAGAGGGGCGACGGGCACCAAAAAATTGAAGACGAGTTCCGTATCTTACTAGATCTGCATTGGTGCCTACTATCGAAATTCCTCGCCGGCGACGGACTGCAAGCGAAGAGATGGGAGACGGGCTGCGACCGAAGAGAGGGGGGTCAGGTTGTGAGCGAAGAGAGGGAAGTCAGCGACATGCTGCAAGCAAATAGAGAGGAGTGGATTTTGTTCTCGAGGATTTTGTTCTCAGGCCTTATTAGCTTGCAAAATAATTAAATTATCTCTTCAACTTTAGCAATCCTATCGTGTTGTTCACTTTATACCTAGTAAAGCCACCTCATAAAGATTGACATTGACGCTACGCGCCTTTTTTGTGGGGCGTCATAGGCAACATTTTCAAAATCAGACCGGGTCGGCCGGTCGAACCGCCAACCGGTCTCCAGTCCGGTCCGGTTAGATATCCAAAACCGGATTCGCCAAGAACCGGGAAAAACCGGCTGACCGCCCGGTCGAACCGTCGAACCGGGCAACCGAAAACCGGCCCGGTTTTCTCTTAACCGGATGGTTATTAAAACAACCGTGGATTAGAAATCCAACGTTGCAAAGGTGGCCAACCTTTTATGTTGCTGTACTTATGCTTAGGAGTTTAGGGTTTGCTACTTTGCCGTGGATCTTCTTCCTGGAGTGCTTTGGAGGCGATCGGTGTTGAGCGAGCAGAGCACTGCGGCAAGCCAGATGGTATGCCTTTGAATCCTTTCTCTTCTTGCTTTCCGTCGATTTCTTGTTATCGATCGACCGATTTCCACTTTTCTGGTTTTCCGGGTTAGTGTTGGCGTTGAACTAGAGCAAGTGAAGATCAGCGCCATTGTTGTGATGCCATTGTTGAGATGCCATTTTTTCTGTGCTGCCACTTTTCTGGTTTTCCCGGTTAGTGTTGTCGTGGATCTTCTTCCTTCCATTATTTGATAAATTTCTTGAAAGAGGATGGATCTTCTTCCTGCCATTATTTGGTTTTCCCGGTTATCGATCGACCGATTTCCACTTTTCTGGTTTTCCCGGTTTGAAAATTCCTTTTAAGGCTCCGTTTTGCGCAACGTTTATGAAGTTCTTTAGGCGAGGTGTGTGTTCACGAATGTTGGTTCAAAACCACCGTGTTCACAACCTCACCGTCGTGCGGTCGTGCCACACGGAGCCCAACAAAATGCTATTGATGCAGATCTTCTAGTCATTAATCGTGTATAACTCAATTCCATGATTCCATCTAATCATCTATATAATTTAACTGTATTGGTGTAAAATTCAATTCCATGATTCCATCTATATAATTTTGTTGCAGATGAGGTTGTACTCAAAGAAAAGTTGTTTCAGACTTTCAATTACTTGCTCAAAATGAGTCCTCATTAATACCTTTTTGGATTTTTCACTGGTATGCTTCATTAATCTTAATAGTTGTCGACTAATCTGCACCAAATTTTTGACTGTGGTGGTCCGGTGGAAATAATTCTATTTAATTTCTTGGTGATTCATGATTGTGTTGTTTTGTTAATTTAGGGTTAATGAATAAAACTAGTTAAATCTTCAATTATGATTAGAGAAATTTCTCTACTGACTACTAGCCTTTGATATGCATGCCATCAAAAGTCAAAACCATCATCCAGGAATTGTGTGATTTATGATTTTATTCTCTACATGCACTCATGAATACATATGTCATATGTGAAATCAGTCAAATCACAATTATTATTTTATGTTTGTATCAGAAAATGGACTCTTCTTCCGAACCATCTAATGTTTCTTTACAAACTGTTCGCGAAAAAAATGATCCTGGTTGGAATCATTTTAGTCTCATTCAAAGTTCCGATGGTAAAAAACACTATAAGTGTTTACATTGTGGACTGACTTATAAAGGTGGAGGAATTAATAGAATGAAACAACATCTTACTGGGATTAATGGAAATATCGGTACTTGTAAAAAAGTTTCACAAGACATTCGACAGCAGATGCAAGAAAACTTGAAAGGAATAACTGAAAAAAAACAAGAAGCACAAGAATCTTTGGATAGTACAAATCCATATGGTAATCATGTGAATGATGATAGAGCTTCCCTTCCTTGGTCTGAGAATTCCATCATACAAGAAAAAGGAAAGAGAAAAATTGATAATGTAGACCATTACTTTGCCCCTAGAACATCAGCAGGTTCACAACCATCGTTGAAAAGTGTCTTGTCCTCAAAAGAGGCGGTACATCATGCTGATATGGCTGTAGCTAGATGGTTTTTTTGATAGTTGTATACCTATAAATGATTTAAATTCAGCATTTGCACAAAAAGCTATTGATGCAATTGCTTCAATTGGTCCTGCTTATAAATTGCCTACATACCACATGATGAGAATTAATTTGCTTAGAGATTGCAAAGAAGAATGTCGACTTCTTGTTGATTCATATAGAGATAACTTGAGATCTACTGGATGTACGTTAATGGCAGATGGGTGGACTGATAGGAGCAGAACATTAATTAATTTCTTAATTTATTCACCTCGTGGTATCTCATTTTGCAAATTAGTTGATGCTTCAGATGTTACAAAAGATGGGACAACTCTTTGTTCTTTATTTGCAGAAGTAGTTGAATGGATTGGTCCAACAAGTGTGGTTCAAATTGTTACAGATAATGCAGCAAACTACAAATAAGTAGGGGAGTTACTACATGAACAATATGGAAATATTTATTGGTCACCATGTGCAGCTCATTGCTTAAATTTAATTTTAAAGGATATTGGAAAGTTAAGTCATATGGTGGACATTGCAAAAAAGGCTTCAAAGGTTACTGTATTTATTTACAATCATATCTTTCTTTTATCTTGGTTGAGGAAAAGGGAAGGATGGAGAGAGATTGTTCGCCCAGCGACAACACGATTTGCCACAACATTTATTACACTGAAAAGTTTGTATGAACATAAACATGATTTGCAGGCTTTAGTGACTAGCAAATATTATACTGATTCAAAACTTGCAAGATTAAGCAAAGGTCAATAAGTTGTTAATACTATTTTGGATAATCAGTTCTGGAAGATGTGCTTGGTGATAACAAAGGTTGCAGGTCCACTAATAAGATTGCTACGCATTGTAGATTCTGATGAGAAACCATCACTTGACTATGTTTATGATGGAATGTATAGGGCAAGAAAGGGAATTAAGTTGATTTTCAAAAACGTCAAAAGATTATATAAGCCCTATACACTCATTATCAAGGAAAGATGGGATCGTCAGCTTCGCCAAAGACTTCATTCCACAGCATATTTCTTGAACCCTTCATTTCAATATGATCAAGTTAATTACTCCAATAAACCAGAAGTTGTGCAGGGCTTAATTGATCTTATTGGAAACAAAGACATTTGCAATAAATCCTCAGATGTAATAAATGAAGTAAGACTATATCGTGATAAGCTTGAGAGCTTTGGGAAGCTCATCGCCATCAAAATGTCAAAAGAAATGCAACTGGGTGAGTACAAATAGAAAATTAATTTAATTTCAATATATAATTTTCTATACTTGCTTTTAACTAAATTATATAATCTTTATTTCATAGATGAATGGTGGAGGATGTTTGGATCTAGTGCTCCTCACTTACAAAAATTGGCTATTCGTATACTTAGTCAAACTTCCTCGTCTTCTGTATGTGAAAGAAATTGGAGCGTCTTTGAGCAAATTCATACAAAGCGAAGAAATCATCTTGAGCATCAAAGACTCAATGATCTTGTTTATGATCGTTATAACCTTAATATGAGGGATATGTATGCAAAAGTTATGTTTGCTTTGACATGTTAAATTTTATTAAATTGTATGTTTGTTACTTTGTTCAATGTCTTATGTATTGTAATCATTTGTAGGATATACTTTAAAAAATGAAATTATGACCCTTTGGATTATACGAGTATTGATACAGTGGACTTCTGGGTAGTTGAGGAAGAGCCAACTCAAGAGCTTAATTATAATGATTTGGAAAGTGAAATATATGAAGAACACGCTATGCCAATTGATAAAGAAGTTCAAGATTGTGATCAACAAAATGATCAAATTAATAGTAAGTTCTTAGTTATATCATTCTATATATGTATATGTACATGATTGTCTAATATGTATATTATTATTATTATTATTATTATTATTATTATTATATTTGTGTACTTATATAGCTGTATCATTGTAAGCATATAATTGAATGATTTTATATTTGATTTTGCAGATGATGAATGTGTTGATAATATTCTTGAACAAGCCGATCTTGAAGCATTTGGAGCGGAATCATATGATAGATATGATTTGATTGATTTCAATGATATAATATGATGAATCTTGATTTCATTAATATTTTGTTGATGTTGATTTAGCTTTTGAAAAATTATTATGCTGTGAAATATTAAATTTTGTAAGACTGTGTTATTTACTTATTTCAAGAATTTGTGTGAGTTATTAATAAATTATGAAGGTATAGCACTATAACTTATAAGTGTATAACCTATTAACCTTTGTTGAATTATATATATAATTTCAGTACTGCTATCATGGTTCAACCGGTTCAACTGGTTGAACCACGAACCTTTCACTGCACCGGTTCGATGTCTGCTCCGGTTCTTAAAACATTGTTCATAGATTCATAAATTTTTATTTTCTCATTTGTCTCAAAATATTAGCAAAGTTTGAAATGTGTATCTGCTGGAACAAAAACAATTAGTTCACAAGTGTTAAGAGCAAATAGTAGCTTGACATTACAGATCCTACAATCCGACACCGCAGATCCAATGACAAGAGAAAGTAAGAGGGAGAGAGAAGAATCCAACTGTCTACAAACAAAACCGAGTGTTGTAGCGAGAGGTCTCGCAACGTACTTAGAAGTTTATAGGAACTTCCCCTCATGTAGTCAAAAGTTGAGCTAGGCACAAGGAAACACAAAATTGAAAAGTAATAAGCTTGGGGGATCAACATGCCTTTTTCTTGTACCCATAAAGTCATATTTATTGAAATTCTAAAGAGGGGGGTTATCTGCAAATAGCTGGCCGAAAAATACCTGACCAATCTAACAGGTGAAAGAACCTCAGCAAGATAAGTTGTGTTACTCAAAAAGACCTTGTTTGTGAGAATTGGTCTCACGAGTTCGTTCTGCCGAGGTGTCGAGGAACTCACTAATGGGAAACTTTGAATGATGCTCTTATTCAAAGCTTACGCTATTGACACCACTATATTTTGCCCAAATAGTTCATTCTCCTATCGGATCACGACGCCTTACGTTATATAAATTCCTAACAAAAGCTTAGTCTGCGTCAAGCAAAATTGGTCACTTTCCTACAAGAGTATACTTTTGTCATCAAATATTGTAAGGATAAAAACAATCGTGTCGCTGGTGCGTTAGTGTTGGGTTTCTCTATGTGGATGGCACAACGCTTGTGCACGCAGCGAAAAAATAAACATCAAGAAAACCCAAAGAGATGTGGATCGGGCTATGAACGTTGAATCAAGAAGTTAGCAAAAACTAGGCAAAAATTACCTCGGTGGCGTTGAGTCACAACTTAACGGAGATGCTCCAAACTTTGATTTCTGCTGGTGGCGAGTTCTTCGTGGAATAGTGTCCACGTTTCAGCAGAAGTCCACACGAGCGGGAGAACGCCGAGCTTTCCATCGCACGGAAGATCGGGAAGGAGAAGACCGCACCTCGGCTATTCCACGGACTGCTAGGTCCGCGCCAGGAAGAGCAGCACCAGCGACAGTCGCTGGAGAAGAGGCGGTCGACGGAGCAAACACGGCGGCGGCGGAACTCTTCCGTCGGCGGCGGGGATCGGGATCGGCGGAGCGAAAGGCGGAACGGCTTCCGTCGGGTTCGATTCGCTACAGGAGAAAATCGCGAGCCAGAGATCCCGAAAACCCTAAGTGTCCGATTTATACCAAAGGTATAAATAAACCTAGGAAAATCGCTATCCGCAGACCACCCGAAAATAGGGTTCAGAATCGGCAAGTATCAATCGGTGAGAATCGGCGACAATCGGCGAGAATCACTGAGCAGGTTCGGCGAGAATCAGTCGACGAGTATCATACAGGATCAGCGAGAATCAGAGTACAATACTCGACGATTCTCGCCGATCGTCGAGCCGCGCTCGACGATACACAACGATACTCGACGATCGTCGAGCCGCGGTCGACGACAATTGTCGAAGTAGTCGATCGTCGAGAATCAACAATTGATTCTCGACGATTCTCGTCGATCGGCGAGAATCAGAGAGACGATTCTCGCCGATCGGCGGGATTCAGAAGACGATTCTCGACTAATGTCATCGACCCTCGGACGACAATCCCAACCAGCCCTTCAAGGAAACATTTGTCCAACCCGATGATCCTATAAGGCAACACTTTGCCCATAACCCTATTCAAGTCGGTGATTGGTAACCTTTACCAACACAGTCAGTCATCCAACTTCTCCACATCTCTTATGTGCGACCCTGCAGGCTCATATCGCGTTGGCAGTGAGATTACATGCTTGATCACTTCCAGATCACAATGGTAACTCCAACAGACTCCCACTTGATCTCGAAAGTATCAAACCAAAAACCTCACAAACAATGAGCGGCATCTAGCAATACATCATTGCTCCCCAAGCAATATGAGTTTATAACTCATAAGCCTTTATGACCAATGTATCAGCGTTGTCTTTGTCCCTTTGTCCTTTACATCCGGAAAGAACTAGAGGTATGGACCGTGTCACCCTCGTAATGGCTCAATCCAAGTTTCTTGATCCAGGACGGACTTCCAGAGAATGGTGAGTCCAATATCACATATTGACTCAACCAAGCATGGCCATGCATTTCTCAGTCCAGTTCCATCAAGGGGCCCATGGATGCAACTCCTGTCATACAGGAGGACAAATCCCATATCTGCTCACACACAAACACCCAAATGATTCGTAACATGCCCAACAACCACCCTTATCATCAACCTTTCTCAAGGAAGACTTTAGATGGCATCAAAGCACGCTCTTCCTCACTTGATGAATGCTGTGACTTCAGGTCAAAGGATCACAACACCATTGTCAATTGAGACCTACTCGTGATACGATTGGATGACAATCCACAGAGTAGTCTCAGGTTGGGTCTGTCCAGTACAACTTGTTCACTAACAAGTACCCACATGATGACTTGATATCACAATATCATGACCTGTGAGAACCAGTCATCAGTCAACACACGTGCTAGTCTTCATGTACCATCATCACCCTTAGCTTCTATGATGATACTCGACCAGGGACCTTTAAGAATGAAGCTTCAAATAAATCATGGGCTCTCACATTCAAGTCACGTACTTGATGTCCCATGGAAGCGAACATTCTAAGGGTATCTATTATGTTAACATTTAACTATCATATATAGAAAAATTCATAATAAAAGAATTTGCCATTAATTATAAAAGAAAAACTAGGTACACAGTTCATCATATGAACAAACAGCCAACAAAATACAAGATTACATGCAACCCACAAGATTCTCGCTAGAGTTGATCATTTAGGTATCGTATACCCATCGATCTAGTATGACCATCATGCTTTCTCTGCGCGAGAGGCTTTGTCAGCGGATCCGCAATATTTTCCTCAGTCGGCACTCTGCAAATGTTTACATCTCCTCGTTCGACAATCTCACGAATAAGATGAAAACGCCGGAGTATGTGCTTGGAGCGCTGATGAGATCTAGGTTCCTTAGATTGTGCAATTGCACCATTGTTATCACAGTAGAGAACTACGGGACCAACAATGCTAGGAACTACATCAAGCTCGCCGATGAATTTCCTAATCCATACAGCCTCCTTCGCCGCATTAGCTGCTGCGATATACTCGGCCTCTGTTGTAGAATCAGCAACTGTCTCTTGCTTGGAACTCTTCTAGCTCACAGCTCCTCCATTCAGGCAAAACACAAAACCTGACTGAGACTTGGAGTCGTCTCGATCAGTTTGGAGGCTAGCATCTGTGTAACCACTTACAACGAGCTCTTCCTCTCCACCATACACCAAGAACACGTCCTTAGTCCTTCTCAAGTACTTCAGGATATTCTTGACTGCAATCCAGTGACACTCACCGGGGTCTGACTGATACCTGCTAGTCATGCTCAAAGCAAAGGAGACATCGGGTCGAGTACATAACATCGCGTACATAATTGATCCAATTGCCGAAGCATATGGAATCAACTTCATGCGGTCCTTATCTTCACAAGACTTTGGACACTGGTCCTTAGAGAGATTCACACCATGAGACATGAGCAAAAATCCTTTCTTGGACTCAAGCATGTTGAACCGCTTTAACACCTTTTCGATGTACGTACTCTGGGTCAAACCCAGCAACTTCTTCGATCTATCTCTATAGATCTTAATACCGAGTATATAAGTCGCTTCACCCAAATCCTTCATTGAAAAGCAGTTCCCTAGGTTGTTCTTAACAACTTTCAGGGTAGGAATGTCATTCCCGATCAACAGTATGTCATCTACATACAATATCAGGAAGACAACAATGCTCCCACTGATTCGCTTGTAAACACAAGGCTCATCTTCATTCTTGATGAAACCAAACTCTTTGATTTTCTCATCAAAACGAAGATTCCAACTTCGAGAGGCCTGTTTCAGTCCATAAATGGACTTATTCAGCTTGCATATTTTAGTGGCTTCATCTAGGGATACAAAACCCTCGGGTTGTGTCATATACACTTCCTTAAGGAGGTTTCCATTAAGGAAAGCTGTTTTGACATCCATCTGCCAGATCTCGTAGTCATAATACGCAGCAATAGCAAGCAATATCCTAATGGACTTTACCATGACAACAGGGGAAAAGGTCTCATCATAGTCAATACCATGAATTTGCTTGAAACCCTTAGCCACTAGTCGCCCTTTGAATGTCTGTACATTCCCATCCATGTCGGTCTTCTTCTTGAAGACCCACTTGCACCCTATGGGTCGTACCCCTTCAGGTGGTTCCACCAAGTTCCAAACTTGGTTTGCATACATGGAGTCCATTTCGGATTTCATAGCCTCAAGCCATTTGTCGGAGTCCGATCCATCCATAGCCTCTTGGTAGGTTGCTGGTTCATCATCATGATCCATAAGCAACACATTACCTATTTGAGACACGAGAAATCCATATCTCTCAGGCTCAAACCTCGGTCTACCAGATCTACGTAGGACTTGTGTTCCCTGAGCAGGTTCTCTAGCTACAACATCTTGTAGTCCTGTCTCAGAATCCAATTCCGGTTCATTCACTACATGTGGTTCTTGAACTTCTTCAAGCTCTACCTTTTCAGTCTTTCTTGATAAGAACTCTTTCTCCAAGAAGACACCAGTCCTTGCGACAAACACTTTGCCCTCAGACGGTAGGTAAAAGTAATACCCTTTCATTTCCTTAGGATATCCCACCAAATAACATTTATCCGATTTGGGTTCCAGCTTGTCAGGCATTTGACGTCTCACGTATGCCTCACAGCCCCAAATTTTAATGAACGACATACTAGGACGCTTCCCAGTCCATATCTCATATGGTGTCTTCAGAACCGTTTTAGTTGGAGCGCGATTCAATGTCATTGCAGCAGTCTCTAAAGCAAAACCCCAAAAGGAAACAAGCAAGTCTGCATGAATCATCATCGAACGTACCATGTCTAACAGAGTACGATTTCTCCTCTCAGACACGCCATTATGTTGTGGTGTTCTAGGTGGAGTGAGCTGTGATACAATACCACACTCTTTCAGATGATCACGGAACTCATGACTCAGGTATTCGCCACCTCGATCAGATCGGAGTGCTTTAACCCTTTTACCCAACTGGTTTTCTACTTCATTCTTGAACTCTTTGAACTTTTCAAAGGTCTCGGATTTGCACTTCATAAGATACACATATCCGTATCTACTGAAATCATCAGTAAATGTAACAAAGTAGAAATACCCTCCTCTAGCCATGGAACTCATGGGTCCGCATACATCACTATGTACAACACCCAAGAGATCCTCAGCCCTCTCAGTATAACCAGTGAAAGGAGCTTTAGTCATCTTGCCTAACAAACAAGATTCGCATCGCTCAAATGATTCATAATCAAATGAGTCCAAAAGTCCATCTCTATGGAGCTTGGATATGCGCTTCTCGTTGATATGGCCCAAACGACAATGCCAGAGAAAAGTAGGGTTCGAATCATTTGTTCTTAGTCTTTTATTGTTTTCTACATTACAGATCAGATGGTCCAAGTTCAAAATTTAAAGACCATTAAACAATTGGGCTACAACATAACAAACATCATTCTTAAATATAGAACAACAATTGTTCTTAATTATAAAAGAAAATCCAATCATGTCCAAACATGAAATAGATATAATGTTTCTAGTTATCGCCGGAACAAAATAACAGTTATCTAGTTCTATTACAAGCCCACTGGGCAAAGAAAGACGGTAAACTCCTACGGCTACAGCAGCAACTCTTGCTCCATTGCCGACGCGGAGGTCCACCTCCCCTTTACTCAGCAATCTTCTCCTTCCTAATTCCTGCACATTTGTACAAATGTGAGAACCACATCCGGTATCCAATACCCAAGATGAAGGAGCAGAAAGGTTTATCTCTATAACGTAGATATTAGAAGCGGAAGTCATACCTCCCCTCAATTTCTGCAGACCCTCAATATACGAAGGACAGTTCCTCCGCCAATGACCAGCCTTGCCACAGTGGTGGCATTTCCCATCCTTCACCGTGCTCTTCTTTTTCATCAGTGCTGAAGACTTGGGCTCAAGATATGACTTAGGTCCTACCTTCGTCTTCTTGGAGCCCTTGGCTTTGCCCTTGCCCTTATGCACCATCAGTATGGGGCTGGCAGGCTTGGCCTTCTTCATATTGATTTCGACAGTTCTCAACATGCCTAGGAGTTCGGGCAGTGTCTTATCTATCTCGTTCATGTTGTAGTTCAAGACGAACTGCTCATAACTGTCCGGCAACGATTGCAGGATCAGATCCGTGGCCAACTCTTGACCAAGAGGAAAACCCAGCCTTTCAAGGTTCTCTATATACCCAATCATCTTGAGTACGTGAGTCCCTACTGAGTCTCGAACTCCCATCTTGCACTGAAACAACGCTTTCGTGATGTCGAACCTCTCTTGACGAGCCTGCCCTTGAAACATTTTCTTGAGATGCTCGTCAATCTCCTTGCACCCCATGTTCTCATGTTGCTTCTGAAGCTCAGAGTTCATGGTGGCAAGCATAAGGCACTCGACATCCAAAGCATCGTCAGTAAACTTCTTATAAGTATCTTTCTCAGCACGGGAAGAGTTCCCGGTCGGCACCTCGGGGGCTTCTTCTTCCAAGACATAGAGCTTTCGCTCTTGCCTGAGAACAATTCTCAGGTTCCTATACCAGTCCATGTAATTTGTCCCACTGAGCTTATCCTTCTCAAGGATGGCTCTCAGAGACAACGTGGAGTGCGCAACGCTTGCCATGGAATTCTACAAGAATTTATGCAGAATAAAATCAGTACCTAAATTTCAATTACAATTTATTCTTATTAGGACTTCAATTAAAATACTCCCACTATTTTATTCGAAAAGATAGCCCTCACTAGCAATTCGGAGAGTTCATGCGAGCTACTCTCTTAGTGGACAAGATCCGTATTTCACCAACACTATGAGTCCGCTTTGGCGTTCCTCTCACGATGCGGTTATTTAGGTAGGCAACGCTTGCCAATTGCATCCTCATGCAATTCTTGTATAGTTGGTGAATAACTCCTTATTCGCATCCATCATATGGTGCATGCCAACCCTATGCCTCTAGGCACTCAACCTTTGAGGTCACCTAGTTAAGCTGGACCCGATGTCGACAGTGGGATATCACAATTATCCGCTCGCACCCTTACCAAGATAGATTGATGCACCTTGCTTTGGCAAGCCCACACTTCATCGATCGAGGCAGGAAGAGTGTCATCCATCGGAAGGCATCCAAACACTTAATATTTGATGAATGGATTTCAAATATAGGTTAACAATTAACCATGATCAACATTTGATCGACGTGCACATCCAAAGAAAAACAATTCTTCTAAAACCACATGCATCCCTTATGTGCACATCCTGACACCATCAACATTTGATAGAAGGAAGGGCTAAATCTGAACATCCGGAAATTTCCAAATCCTCAGATTTACATGCATTGGACAAAGACAAAGACAGCTCAACTTAAAGAAGTAGACAAGCTCATCTCTCTTTGTTGGATTCAAAATCCAAAACAAAATCGAGGGATGGTTACTGCTAAGGAGATCACAATTTCTAACACTTAGAAATCCACCGAAATTCCATTCGTTCTTGGCGAGGAGACCAAGACTAAATCTAGACATTTAGAACACTTCTAAATCCCTAGGTTTACACGCACTGGAATAACAAACTTCCAAAACAACGATCATGACCGCAACCTCGCTCTGATACCACTGTTGGGTTTCTCTATGTGGATGGCACAACGCTTGTGCACGCAGCGGAAAAATAAACATCAAGAAAAACCCAAAGAGATGTGGATCGGGCTATGAACGTTGAATCAAGAAGTTAGCAAAAACTAGGCAAAAATTACCTCGATGGCGTTGAGTCACAACTCAACGGAGATGCTCCAAACTTTGATTTCTGCTGGTGGCGAGTTCTTCGTGGAATAGTGTCCACATTTCAGCAGAAGTCCACACGAGCGGGAGAACGCCGAGCTTTTCGTCGCACGGAAGATCGGGAAGGAGAAGACCGCACCTCGGCTATTCCACGGACTGCTAGGTCCGCCCCAGGAAGAGCAGCACCAGCGACAATCGCTGGAGAAGAGGCGGTCGACGGAGCAAACACGGCGGTGGCGGAACTCTTCCGTCGGCGGCGGGGATCGGGATCGGCGGAGCGAAAGGCGGAACGACTTCCGTCGGGTTCGATTCGCTACAGGAGAAAATCGCGAGCCAGAGATCCCGAAAACCCTAACTGTCCTATTTATACAAAAGGTATAAATTAACCTAGGAAAATCGCTATCCACAGACCACCCGAAAATAGGGTTCAGAATCGGCGAGTATCAATCGGTGAGAATCGGCGACAATCGGCGAGAATCACTGAGCAGGTTCGGCGAGAATCAGTCGACGAGTATCATACAGGATCGGCGAGAATCAGAGTACAATACTCGACGATTCTCGCCGATCGTCGAGCCGCGCTCGACGATACACAACGATACTCGACGATCGTCGAGCCGCGGTCGACGACAATTGTCGAAGTAGTCGATCGTCGAGAATCAACAATTGATTCTCGACGATTCTCGTCGATCGGCGAGAATCAGAGAGACGATTCTCGCCGATCGGCGGGAATCAGAAGACGATTCTCGACTAATGTCATCGACCCTCGGACGACAATCCCAACCAGCCCTTCAAGGCAACATTTGCCCAACCTGATGATCCTATAAGGCAACACTTTGCCCATAACCCTATTCAGGTCGGTGATTGGTAACCTTTACCAACACAGTCAGTCATCCAACTTCTCCACATCTCTTATGTGCGACCCTGCAGGCTCATATCGCGTTGGCAGTGAGATTACATGCTTGATCACTTCCAGATCACAATGGTAACTCCAACAGTTAGGTCGTATTAGCCTACTTTTATCCACTCTTGATGTTAAGGTACGTGGTTTTAAACGCATCAAACGTGAGTATTCCGGTTGTAAATATTTCATGGATATCTTCCTTGCCCTACAAGATAAATCTTCACACACAATTTCTGAATACTTCATTCATGACAGGTATTTATTTAAGGGGTTTAAGTTGTGCATTACTGATCCATCACTCCGCCTTTCATTATTTGGGAGATGCATGAGGGCGAGTTAGGGGACATTTCGGACGCGATAAAACTATTACATTGGTCGAAGACAAGTTCTTTTAACCCGACTTAAAAATGATAATTTTGAGTAGCTGTAAAACATGTCAACTTGCAAAGGGAAACAAGCACAATACGGACTTATATACCCCACTTCTCATTCTATCCATACCATGAGATTATGTTAGTATGAACTTTTATTTTGGGCCTTCCATCAACCCAACGCTGCCACGATTCCATTTTAGTTGTAGTTGATCGATTTTCCAAAATCATGTATTATATCACTTGCAACTAGTCATAGATAAAAAGCCCGGGTCCGGCCCGGCAAAAGCACGGCCCGGGCCAAGGCCGGGTTTGGGGCCCTTATCGGTCCCCCATTTTTGTCAGATGCTCGGCCCGGACCGGGCCGCGCAAAGCCCGGGCGCCGGGCTATCCTGAGCCCGGCGCCGGGGTAAAGAAAAAAATCCCGCCTGGCGGGATTTTTAATCCCTCATGGCGGGATTTTTAATCCCACCTGGCGGGATTTTTAATCCCTCATGGCGCGATTTTTAATCCCGCCTGATCAGGCAGGATTTTAATCCCGCCTATTTAGGCGGGATTTAAGAATTCAGGCCGGCCCGGGCCCGGTCTAGGCTAGACTGAAGGGCCTAACCGGGATCCCCTTTTGAGAGGGAGCCCGAGCCTAGTCTGGCCCAGTTCAAACTGGGCCCGGTCCGAGCCCGGTTTGGAAAAAGTCCAGGCCCTATCGGGCCGGGCCAAGCCCGTCCCGATCGGGCTTTTTGTGCATGGCTACTTGCAACCGCACAAATGATGCATCTCACATTGCAAAGCTTTATTTTAAAGAGGTCGTTAGTCATCGAAGGATATCCAAAACCATAGTTTTGGAGAGGGTTGTTAAATTCACTTCTTATTTTTGGAAAAATTTATGGATATTGGTTGGTACCAAACTCCTCTTTTTCACGGCTTACCACCCTCAAACGGATGGTCAAACGGAGGTGGTAAACAAGAGTTTGGGCAATTTACTACGATGTTTAGTGGGCGATGATAACTTCTCACATGAAGTTATCTACGCCGAATATTTCTACTTCTTGCTTAGTGAAAATGAGAATAAATGAGCTTAAATGATAACAAAATATGATTAATTATTGATTTAATGTTTATTGTATTAAGTTGGTCATATTCCATTGTTTCTATGCAAGATTCGTCGAGGAAATCAACTTGAAGGAGTAATGTTGAATTTTGATTTTCGGCCTAAGTTAGTTGTTGCAACAACCAATTCTGAAATTGCAACAATCGTCCGTCTAGAATTCAAATTTCTATTTTCAAATTGCTGCTGTTTTCGTCTATGGAAGGAGGCATCTCTTTAGGAGGGGTGGATGTTTTAATTGTAATACCGACCAAATAGAGATAGAGGAGATTAATTTCGGATCTAAGGAGGAGAGCACCATCGAGGGTTTGAAAAAAAACCTCCATTGGAGAGCAACGACTAGTGAAAGAAGAAGGAGATCTTCATGCGGATTGAAGAAGCGACTTTGGGAAGAGATTCCAGTAGCGATTAAGCATGAACTACCATGTTTTGTAAGATCTAATTCAACGCTTTGTGTGATTCCTCCATCTCTATGAACTAATTTTCCTTAATCTTGTATTACGAGATTACTTGGTTGTGTGTGATGATTATTTTCTAGTTTTTCTTGTTGAGAATGTATGGTGAATGTTCTTTATTAATTTTATGATCTTTATTCTGAAAGTTTTGGCCAAGATTTCATCTTTATGCTACGCTTCATAAATCGAGAGAGGAGTTGCGGTAGTATATCATAATTTTGATATAGCACTTGAAGAGAGAAAAAGGCTTCCTCTTGGTGTTAGCAATTGTGGTTTTTTGCTCTTTAAGAGGTTCTTATTTTACCCGAGGGGAAATATAGAACTAGGGTTTGCCGATATCGAGAGATGCGGTTCTCTATTTTAAAATCATTGCAAGATACGTTCACCACGCATTTTCACAACGACACATTTACTTATTCATCACACTAAACCTAGGAAATCATGATACAAGATTATATCACCAATTTGATAAGAAAAGTATTTTTCCAAATATTCGTTGTAATTTCATTCAAAAGTATTCATTTCTAATATTAGTAATTTAAGAAAATCACTAATTTCGTCTTACTTGGATTTAAGGAAAAGGCCTAAATAGTATTTGCAAGCACAGAACTCATCACCTCCCCATGGGAATGATTCTTACTCACTTTTTATTACTTGACACAGCACGTGCACTTACGTTTAAATACGTAGACCATTTTGGGCGTATCAAGTTTTTGGGCGCCGTTGTCGGGGAGGTGCAAAAAAGTTTGGTGTTTCCTTTCTTCCAATATTAGTGAATCCCTAGTAATTAGAGATCAAGTTTTGTTTTTCTTTATTTTTATTATTATTGTTGTTGTGTTTTGTGATTGTTTGGCTTGTTTGTCTATTATCAATTATCAATTGTTGGTGTGCTTATTTTATGTCCAGATATCGATCCCTAAATTACTACCTTTAAACCTGGAGATCGAATGGACTTGTAGACAGAACAGAAGAATGTTTCGATAGAAAACAATAACGTAATAACAATGAATCCTAATAATCAAAACGCTCCTAATGAAGTTGACCAGGAAGGCTTAGGTCAAGAGGGTCAGGTAGAACAAAATGGACACCTGCTGAAATTAGGTGAACCTGTCGCGAGTACAATATGCCTTATAGGGGGGCTACAGTATAGTATTATCAAGCATGCCATTGAATCCAATAACTTCAAAATTGACTCCATGGCTATGAACCTAGTGCAGCAGAAATAATTCAGTGGACTGAATCATGAGGACCCAAACTCCCATTTACGAACTTTCATGGATGTGTGCGACACATTCAAGACTAATGGTGCGTCAGATGAAGCGATTAAACTCTGCATATTTCCATTCTCTCTGTCGGGTAGAGCGAAGGAGTGGCTTGATTCCCAATATGGTCTCACCACTTGGATGCAAGTGGTTGACTTATTCTTAGCCAAGTACTTCCCGCCCGCAAAAATAGCGAAACTAATGAGAGACATTAGTACATTTATGCAGGGGAATGGGGAAACATTGTATGACGCTTGAGAGCGGTTCAAAGAACTCTTACTAAGTGTCCTCACCACGGTTTGTGATGTACCAACAAGTGTGGACGTTTTATAATGGCCTCCAGACATCTACGATGATCCAAGTAGATATAGCTGCAGGAGGATCTCTCATGAATAAGTACCCCGAAGATGCATACACATCCTTGAAGATTTATCTTCAAATAATTATCAGTCGTTAGATAGACAGGATCCTACTTCTTCGGTAGGTGGTCTTTACCAAGTAGATCAGCTGACCTCGTTCGCCGCACAAATGTCGACACAATTCATCTCTATGAATAGGAGATTGGATGCCTTGACCATAAGTCAAGCCCAACCACACCCATAGGTAAATAACATAGTTGCCCCTTCATTCCCCATGAACCCATCTCTTTCGTAGAACAACTTGTTGGTCATAACGAGGAGGTTAACTACGTAGGGGGGACAACCAAAGTATAATAATCATCATCACAATCATAATAATAACAATACATTTTCTAACTACTATAATCCTGAAGTGCGTATCACCCAAACTCTTGTGGAAGAACCAACACCGGTTTGGCACACCCACCCGGATTTAATTCAATTCCACACCCGAATACACATCATAACAACAACTATAATCAACAAGGAGCTTCTAGAAAATATTCTGAAGAGGCGATTGTCGAATCAATCCAAAAGAGTGACGCCCGCATCACTAGTTTAGAGGGTTCCTTACGGATAATTAAAATGCAATTAGGACAGATTGCGAGTGCATTGAGCCTTAGACCCCAAGGAATACTCCCAGCGGATACCATTCCAAATTCGAAGGGAGAAAATCCACATTGTAAGGCTATTACTTTAAGGAGTGGCAAGCAGTTGGTGGGAGCACCGAGAAAGAACAATCTAGGATGAATAATGAAGGAAATGGGGTGGAGGAGACTAATCCTGAAGTTCCTAGTGAGGAGTTGAGACAAGAAGAGAGTGTTAGCGTGGGAGTGGAGGTGTTAGGAGAGACGGAACGTGAGCCAACTGTTGAAAATTCAAAAAGAAGAGTATTGCGATAGTTTATCCACCACCACCATTCCCTCAACGGTTAAGGAAAAGTAAGTTAGACCATCAATTCAAAAAGTTTGTGGAGATATTTAAGAAATTGCAAATCCATATCCCTTTCGCGGAAGCATTGGAACAAATGCAAAGCTACGTGAAATTCATGAAGGATATCCTATCAAAGAAGAGAAGATTCGGGACGAACGAGATTGCGGCACTCACTCAAGAGTGCAACGCTATCTCCAAAAAAGACTCCCACCCAAGTTGAAAGATCCGAGAAGCTTCACTATTCCATGTTCCATAGGATATATATCCGAGGGCAAGACATTATGTGATCTAGGGGCAAACATAAACTTAATGTCGTTATCGATATATCGAAAGCTTGGTTTGGGAGAAATCTCCAAGACTTCCACAACTTGCAGTTGGCCGATAGGACCCTAGCGTTCCGAAGGGGATAGTTGAGGATGTGCTAGTAAAGGTGGATAAGTTTATTTTCCCAGCAGATTTTGTAGTATTAGATATGGCGGAGGAAAAAGAGGTACCTATCATTATAGGGAGACCGTTCCTAGCCATGTGTAGGAAGTTAATTGATGTGTAGAGGGGAGAGTTGACAATGAGAGTAAATAATGAGCACGTAACATTTAATTTTCTCATGATGATAAAATTCCCGATAGAGAGGAAGATAACATGGAGGTGGTCAATCATGTGTCCATTTGTGATTATGAGTCAACTCGTCTATTGTCCAATGAACAAGAAGTTCTATTGACTCACCTATTGACTGGGGGGATTTATCTGAGGAGGAAGAAGAAATACAAGAATGCTTACAAGCATTTGAGAGGCAGATTGCTTGGGTTCAGAATCCGGAACCATTAGAGATATCTGAGAAAACTGTCTCAATAAAACCCTCCATCATAGAGCCACCATTGTTAGAGTTGAAACCCCTTCCTGAGCATCTTTCTTATGCGTTCCTAGGCGAGAACGATACTTTACCGGTAATTGTTAACTCCAAACTAGAACCAGAACAACTACTGAAGCTTATTGAACTTTTAAAACGATACAAGTCAGCAGTAGGTTGGACCATAGCAGATATCTGGGGGATCAGCCCATCATTGTGCATGCATAAGATCCTCTTAGAGGAGCCATGCAAGGGATATATTGAGCCCCAATGCCGACTAAGCCCACCAATGAAGGAAGTATTAAGGAAAGAAATTATAAAATGGATAGACGCATGGGTCATCTACCCTATCTCGGATAGCTCATGGGTGTCGTCAGTGCATTGTGTCCCAAAGAAAGGATGGTTGGCGATAGTGAGGAATGAGAAGCGTGAGTTAATATCCACTAGAACAGTTACTGGGTGGCGGATTTGTATAGACTACATGAAGTTAAATAAAGCCACCAGGAAGGATCACTTCCCCCTTCCTTTCATCAATCAAATTTTGGATAAACTGGCAGAAAAATGATTTCTTCTGCTTTCTAGATGGTTACTCAGGTTACAATCAGATTATGGTAGACCTGGAGAATCAAGAGAAAACTACCTTCACTTGCCCTTTGGGACGTTTGCATTTAGAATGCTGCCCTTTGGTCTATGCAACGCACCAGCCACTTTCCAGTGTTGCATTATCGCACTCATCGCGGACCTTCTAGAAGAGGGCGAAGACCTTAAAGATTATGGCATTGAGGTTTATATGGATGATATCTCTATCTTTGGCAAGTCATTTGAGGCTTGCTTGATCTACCTAGAGAGGTGCTAACACGGTGTTTGGAGACTAATTTAGTGTTTAAATGGGAGAAATGCCATTTCATGGTCCGTGAAGGGATGGTGTTGGCCACCATGTCTCTAGAAGTGAATTAGGAGTGGATAAGGCGAAGTTAGATGTGATAGAGCAGTTACCTCCACCCAAAAATGTAAAGATGTTGAGGAGCTTCTTAGGACATGCCGGTTTCTACCGACGATTTATCAAAGACTTCACAAAGATAGCAAAGCCGTTGAGTGGTTTATTAAAAAAATGTGAAGTTTTATTTCAGTGATGAGTGTTTAGAAGCATAAATGAACTTAAAAAAGGTTTGACTACGGCACCTATCGTTGTGACACCTATTGGACAGAGCTGTTTGTTTTGATGTGTGACGCGAGCGATTATGCGGTGGGAGTTTGTCTTGGGCAAATGCGGGAGAAAATATTTCATACAATAGCCTTTGCTAGCAAAACCCTCATTGATACCCAAGTTAACTACACTACCACGGAGAAAGAATTATTGGCGGTGGTCTTTGCGTTTGAGAAGTTTAAGTCATATCTCCTATGCACGAAGGTTATAGTATACACCGACCATGCTGCAATTCTTTATCTTATGGAGAAACGAGATGCGAAACCTCGATTGATCTAGTGGGTACTGATTGATCTTGTGTGGAGAGAGTTTGAGTGGAGATACGAAAGGAACGAAAAATCCGATTGCAGACCATCTATTTAGGATTGAGAACACTACCCAATCGGTACCTCTTGAGATCAATGAGAATTCCATGATGAGTGGTTGTGGCCATAGCTGAAAGCTCAGCACCCTGGTATGCGGACTTTGTAAATTATTTGACAGGAAATATTATGCCACCTGAACTACCCTACAACAAAAGTAGAGATTTTTATATCATGTAAGGTCTTACATGTGGGATGACCTCTTGTGATTCAAAGTTGGCGCTGACGGAATTGTACGGAGATGTATACCCGAGGAGGAGATGAGAGTGATATTAGAGAAATTTCATAGCTCCCCCTACAGAGGTCATTTCAAGGGAACGAGGATGACAATGAAGGTGCTAGAGGCTGGATTCTTTTGGCCTAATTTATTTAGTGATGCTAATGTATTTGTGAAGTAATGCGATAGATGCCAACGAAGTGAGAATATACATAGGGATGAAGGAATTCCCATGAATATAATGTTGGAAGTCGAATTATTTGATGTATGGGGTATAGATTTCATGGACCGTTCGTGAACTCGAATGGTAATTTATTCATATTATTGGTTGTGGACTACATATCTAAGTGGGTGCAAGCAATCGCGACGCCATGGAATGACGCAAAAGTAGTCCTTAACTTTTTAAGACACCATATATTCAATCGATTCGAATACCGAGGGCAATTCTTAGTGACGGAGGAAGTCATTTCTACAATAATTAGTTCACCGCATTCCTAAACAAATATGGGATAACTCATAAAGTCGCACTAGCTTGTCATCCCCAGCCGAATGGGTTAGCGGAAGTATCCAATAGGGAGATTAGGAAAATTCTAGAAAAGACAGTGAACATCAACCGTAAAGACTGGTCACAAAAGCTTGTTGATGCATTATGGGCATATCGCACTGCCTTCAAAACCCCTTTGTACTAACCCCGTACCAGATGGTTTATGGAAAGTCTTGTCATCTGCCTCTAGAATTGGAACACCGGGCATTCTGTGCGATTAAGAGAATAAACTACGATTTCCGTAATGCCGGTAAGAAGAGACTTTTACAATTGAATGAACTAGAGGAGATTACAATGCAAGCATATGAGAACTCGAGAATTTACAAAGAGCACACGAAAAGATGGCATGATCAACACATGAAGGAAAAACACTTTGAG
The DNA here is from genome assembly GCA_039583875.1 of Platanthera guangdongensis. Taxonomy (NCBI): domain Eukaryota; kingdom Viridiplantae; phylum Streptophyta; class Magnoliopsida; order Asparagales; family Orchidaceae; genus Platanthera; species Platanthera guangdongensis. The sequence continues at coordinate 46,556,725 of CM077163.1, read as the reverse complement.
CCGGGACAACTTGTTCTCTTATTCAATTCTCGCTTAAAATTGTTCCCCGGAAAGCTCAAGTCACGCTGGTCGGGCCCGTTTAAGGTTAAAACTGTGCATCCCTATGGAGCTGTGACTATTTTAAATGAAATTGATGAGACTGAATTCAAGATAAATGGAGAGAGACTGAAGTTATATTTGGGGAAGCGACATTGACCGAGCAGTGTCGCGTGTAGAGCTTGTCTAATCAGGTAAAGTCCTGCAGGGACTCATAAATCAGGCGCTTGGTGGGAGGCAACCCATTACATCTTAGTATAAAATATATATATTTGCATGTTTGCATATGTTTTAAAAATTTCAATTTTCATAATTTAGTTGTTTTCGTAATTATAAGGTTAGTATGGAGGGAAGCTGCTGGACGAGCAAGAGATTCTGGAAAAATTTGGCCATTTAGGAGAAACAGGATGTTGCAATCAGAAAATTGAAACTGTAGTTTTGGGTAAAATGAGTGACTGAAACAACGCAAATCATTGTGGTCATTTTTGTGCTCTGCCTGCACAAGCAGAAATGTGCTAGGAGGTAAACCGAGCCCGGTTTGAGTGAACCGTCATGGTCGGTCCAGGGAGACACTTAAGTTCGATTTAAAATCCAGCGGTTAGGTTAATTAAGTGGGATTAAAGCTTTCTAAACTTAAATCACACTAATAATATAAAACTTAATTAAATTAATATATAAAAAAACCTTCCCCTAAATATCCCCAGCCCGTCTCCATTCCCAAATCGCCGACTAGGTCACGAAACAATTCATCGTACTAAAGAGGACGCTTCATCGGCGACGATTCTCGATTCGCTAGTGCTGAAGCGACGGACGACGGGAGGTTGCTGTAACACCCCAGATTTTGAGAGAGGGTCGATTTGCGTTTCTGGCCAATTTTTTTCGGTTTCTGGCAGGGGGCACACGGCCCACGGGCGTGTCCCAGGCCGTGTCAAGTTAAAGTCGACGACTTGGCCGCGTAGTTGACACTTTGCGCTCGATGAATTGTCGAGACAGGGCACACGACTTGCGACACGGGCGTGTCGCAGGGCGTGTCGAGCCCGTGTCGACACTCGGCCCGGGGTGTCGACATTTTCGCTCGACAATGTGTCGAGACATGGACACGGCCTAGGACATGGGCATGTCCAAGGCCGTGTGGGTCTGTCGACGAACTTCAGTCGACGATGTTCACTCGACGAGTGTTGAGTGTCGAGACTGGGGCACACGGCCTGTGACACAGGCGTGTCACAGGGCGTGTCCCGCTTGGTCGACGATCTTCGCTCGATGTTTTTCCGCGGTGTCGACACAAAGGCTGTCGACGAGTGTCGAGACTTCACACACGTCTTGGGACACGGGCGTGTCCCAGGCCGTGTCCTTCTCGGGTTGTTTTCGGGGCTGTGTCGCTGGAGGCACACAGCCGACCACACGGCCGTGTCAGTTGGGACACGGGCGTGTTGGGTCGAACACGGGCGTGTCGAATGCCCGTGTGCTGTTCCAGGAGCGTCGATTTGAGACAACGAATGGGGGACACGGCCCTGGACACGGGCGTGTGCCAGGCCGTGTTCGGCCCAGGTATTTTATTTTTCAGACGGTTTGTGGCCATTCCTTTCCCTATTTTGGGATCTGATGGTTCAGGTCTGCTCTTGGGAAGTTAAGTCCGAGAATAGGGTTGGAAAACCCTCATTCTTCTTCAAGCTTTTCTCTTACTAAATTCTAGAGAGAAGGGAGAGCAAGGAAGAAGGAGAAGGAGGGTTTGGGCTGTAGGAGAAGCTTCGGTGCTCCAAATCGCGAGTCGAGTCCAGATCTGTGGAGGCTAGATCTCTGCGAAGGTTTTCATCCTGCTATTTTGCCATGACAAGGAAGAGGAGTCGGAAGGTAACGACACTTCTCCTCTCGTCTTAGGTTGCAAGTCTTTAACATCATTTCTTTTCTAGTTTTGTGCACTAAACACTCAAATGAGAGGGGTTTTGGGTCGCCAAGGTTCAAGAGGAACCTTCGGGTCGATTGAGTCCGTCCCCGGCATGATTTGCATTAGAGATCCGCTCCGTTAGTGGATTAGGCATGGTGGGTAAAGTCGTAGTCGCGACCGTTAGTCCGACTCGGTGATGTTGCATACGAACTTTAAGGATTCGTAGAGTTTCCGTTGCGGCAAGATGTCGTTTATGATGTGGTGATGTTTCCCTTTTTCTCGAGTGAGTACGTGTAGTCGGAACCGGACAAGGTTAGCTCCTCGTGGCGGTAGATGGTTTCCTTGGTGGACAAGGTTAGCTCTGCATGAGTTGTAGATGGTTTCCTTGGTGCGTAGGAACGCTGCAGTACAAATGTGGGACTAGGGTGGAATTGTCTTGGTTTGTGATGTGCCAAGGCGTGGCTATGTCTCTGTGGTCGGCTGGCTATCCCGTGACATTCACGTCATGTGTGGAGAGTGTCCCGACGAGACTAGACCCCTTTTGTGAGACTGACGAGAATGCCAAGCATGGGGGCAAGCCCGGGCAATGAGGCCATGAGCGGGTGGGGTCCGGCAAGGCTTCTTAGAATCGTCAGTTTGTGTTTGTTGGAATCCTGACATGAGACGTCAGAGCTTGTAGGCAAGCCCGGGTCTAAGACCTTGAGCGGGTGGGGCCTTGCAAGAGTTCCATTTGACGGCCTGTGTACCGTTGGGGGGGGGGGATTGTGTTACCCCCTTTGTTTGTGGTTTTATGCCAATGGGGAAACGATGAGTGCCCATGTGATGTGATGATGTGCTAGATGCATACGAGATAGAGTGCCTTGGGTGAAGCCCGGGTTGTTGCATACATGTTGCATAAGTAGGACCTTTTTATTATATGCTCAACCCGTAGAGAACATGTATGATGTGTGTGACATCCAAGCCTGTTTCTGTAGTTGCTTTTCTTGCTTATGATTATTGTATACGAAGTGCTAGCTTGTAGGTTGGAGGGGTACCCCGGGGTCCGTTAGGGGTGGCCGGGAGGAGATGTGTTGTTACACAGTTTGAGGTCAGCCTTTACTGACCCACGTTACTAATAAATTTTACAGGGCGAGGATCGCATGCAGGAGCTAGCTCGCCAGCCAGAAAGTCCTAAGCCTCATGAAGTGCTTTTCTCTTTTGTAGCTCTACTTATATGATGTTGTATGTTTGAGATTCATGTTGTCCGGCTTGCATGCCGAGGTAGACTAGGTGTGCTATGCACTTTCTTGACTGTTGTATTATTTGAGTTTGGACACTTCTTGTAAGGCCATAAAGCCATTGTTATTACTCTTCTTATAGTGGATAACTTCTAGTATTGCTTTTGTTTCCGCTGTGTTGTGCAAAGTGTTTTGAGTGTGGGTAGCTATATCAACTTATAATACTAAAGATGTGGCGTCCGTATGTTGTGGGGCCCCGGCCGGACCCATATTATACGTTCATTACAGGGGAGGTGTTACAATTTGGTATCAGAGGGAGGTTAGATTCAAGGTCAATGCGTAGAGAAGTTATCCACTTAAGAGTAACGCGGGACCATGAGTGTCCTTATGTTTAAGTCTTGAGATTAGAGACTGATTCCTTGTTTCTTGTTTTCTTGAAGAGTGCAAGCAATGAGGTGGGTACGTCGAGAGCAAGCGAGGAACTCTCGGCGAGCAGTGCCACTGCTCCAGGTCTTTTGGGCACGGGTGTAAACCCGGCCGACTTCTGCCGCATGGTTGCAGAAGCGATGGTGGCAGCCCAAGCTGCAGCGGCAGCCCAGGTAGCAACCCCTGCTATACCGGATATGACGACGGACGTGCCAGGAGGAGAAGCCAGGCGAGTGGAGCCTTTGGTTGAAATTGTAGTTGTCGGACATGGAGACCAGTACTTGAAGTACTTCCTAAGCTTCCATCCCCCGTCTTTCAAGGGAGTTGGTATGCCAATGGATGCAGAGGATTGGTGGGTTCACATTCAAGAGCTTTTGAGGGCGGCAGAGATGCCAGAAAAAAAGAAATCTGACTATGCGGCATTCATGTTGTAAGGAGACGCCAAGTTGTGGTGGGTGAGCCATAGCGGCCGCCAGTTCCCGGGACGCACCCCGTCGGTGGAGGAGTTTGGGGATGCTTTTCTGAAGAGGTACATTCCCGTTTCTACACGGTTGGCACTTCAGAGGCAGTTCCTGCACTTAATGCAGCGAGACAAGACGGTGGATGAGTATGTGCAGGAGTTCACCCGCATGGGTCGGTACGCGGGAACGACGATGGCGGATGATGTAGAGAGGGATAACCTCTTCTACCAGGGGCCGAGGGAGAATCTGAGGCAACCCCTCATTTCTATGAAGAGGGCTGGATTTAATGAGTTGGTTGAGGCTTCCAGGATGTTGGAGAGTGATATGGAGCGAACCCAGCGTCGTAAGGGTTTCACTCCCAAGCAAGGGGAAGGGAAGCCTTCCCAATCCCATGGAAAGTCTGAAGGGAGTAGGTGGAGGATTAAGTCTCACACATCCAGGTCCGACGAGAAGAGCAAGTGGACGCCTGGAGGTTCTCACTCTAGGGTACCGCCGATGTGCTACAACTGTGGTAAGGTGGGGCACATAGCTCGTGTTTGTCCCCAAGTAGGAGCGGGGCAAGAGGCAAGGCAGGAGCAGACTGTGTGCTCCGGCCCCAGTGCTGTAGAGAAAAGGAAGATGGCGGAGTCGAGCGCTTCTCGGTTCCAACCGGTGCAACCAAGGGCTTACAACCTTGGACAGCAAGAAGCGATCCGCCAAACTGATGTGGTGACAGGTATGAAAAAAATTTAAGTTGAAATTTTGTGCTTCATACTTTTAGACCCCTTTTGTGTGAAGTCTATGTTGTAGGCTTCGTATTAGTTTCCGGATACCCCGCTAGGGTATTGTTCGATATGGGAGCATCGCACTCCTTTCTTGTGGAGAGCTTCATCCGGAGAATAGGAGTTGAGTCTTTCTCGGAGGACACGGAGTTGAAAGTGCGCATGCCCAATGGGTCATCCATGACCACCGGGGCCAAAGGGCGCATCTGTTGGGAGCTAGACGGAGTTGACTTCGTTTTTTTAGCAGCGATTTTGCCTTTGGTTGAGTTCGATGTCATTTTGGGCATGGACTGGCTTGCAGAGCAGCGCACCAGTATTGATTGCCTATCTAAGGTAGTGACCCTAAAGAGCAAAGGGCAGGCGGAGGTCAAATTTGAGGGCCTTTGTGGAGTGGCTTGTTCCCTGATTTCGGCCATGCAGTTGATGCGAGCGGTTAGCCAGGGTGGTGTAGCGCTGGTAGCGTTATTGGAGGTTCGTCTCTCTCACCTATCTATTGAGGAAGTGCCCGTAGTGGCAGAGTTCAAGGATGTGTTTCCGGATGAACTTCCTAGAGCGCCTCCTCGGAGGGAGATCGATTTCTCGATCGAGTTAGTGTCGGAGGCTAGGCCAGTGTCACGTCCTCCGTTTAGGATGGCACCAAAGGAGTTGGCTGAACTTAAAGTGTAGTTACAAGAACTTTTGGAGCAAGGGTATATCAGACCCAGTTCTTCAACGTGGAGCGCGCCGGTGTTGTTTGTAAAGAAGAAAGACGGTAGTATGCGTCTATGCATAGACTACCGGGAGTTGAATAAATTGACCGTCAAGAATAAGTATCCGATTCCTCGGATAGACGACTTGTTCGACCAGCTGGTGGGGTCGGTGGTGTACTCCAAATTGGACTTGAAGTCAGGCTATTATCAGTTGCGAATTCGGGATGAGGACATACCCAAGACTGCCTTTGGTACAAGGTATGGACACTTTGAGTTTACGGTGATGCCGTTCGGGCTGACGAACGCACCATCTGTGTTATGGATCTTATGAATCGAGTATTTCGGGAATACTTGGATGCTTTTGTGGTTGTCTTCATCGATGACATCCTGGTGTATTCCAAATCGGAAGTGGAGCATGCGACCCACTTGAGAGTGGTCTTGCAAGTGTTTAGGGAAAATCAGTTGTATGCAAAGTTCTCCAAGTGCGAGTTCTGGTTAGAGAAGGTGGCATTTTTGGGCCACGTGATTAGTGGGGATGGGGTGGCAGTGGATCCAACAAAAGTGGAGGCCATCAGGGATTGGCCAGTCTTGAGGACTGTGGCGGAATTCCGAAGTTTTCTTGGACTAGCCGGGTACTATAGGAGATTCGTGGAAAATTTTTCGCGGATAGCTCTACCCCTCACCTCACTCACTTGTAAAGATCATAAGTTTGTGTGGACTCAAGAGTGCAGTCAATAATTTGAGACACTGAAGGAGAGACTGATGATGGCTCCAATCCTAAGTCTACCGCAAGGGACCGAGGGATTTCAGATTTTCAGTGATGCATCGGGATGCGATTTGGGTTGCGTTTTGGTACAACATGGCAAGGTGATAGCTTTTGGGTCTAGACAGCTGAAGCCTCATGAGAGGAATTACCCCGTCCATGACTTGGAGTTGGCGGCGGTAATTTTCGCGTTGAAAATATGGCGGCATTATGTTTATGGTGCAAAGGTGGAGATCTTCACGAATCATAAAAGCCTGAAGTACCTCTTGGTTCAAAAGGACTTGAACATGCGGCAAAACAGGTGGGTTGAGTTTCTTGGAGACTATGAGGTGGCGATTCAGTATACGCCAGGTAAAGCCAATGTGGTGGCGGATGCTTTGAGTAGAAAGTACTCAGGGCAAGGGAATTGGATCGAAGCTCATGATGAGCGGTTGGTACAGGAATGGGAGTCCCTTGGTTTGGAATGTGTTGCGAGAGGCGAGTCCAGCGTGGCTCGGTTGAACTGGATTGAAGTGCAGAACAACTTGACCGATCGCATTCGGGAAGCGACTCGATTGGATGTGGAGTTTCAACCATTTGTGTTGGAGGCTCAAACGAGCGAGAGAAGCGCCTGGGAGATGATTGATGGGATTCTGAGGAAGGACGGAAGGGTTTGTATATCGCAGTTCGGCAAACTCCGTGAGGAGTTGATGTTTGAGGCTCACTTCACAAAGTACTCCATTCACCCGGGCAGTACAAAGATGTACTTGGATATGAAGAAATCCTTCTGGTGGCCGGGGCTGAAGCGGGACGTAGCTTTGTATGTGAATCGTTGCCAAACTTGCGCCTTGGTGAAGGCCGAGTGTCAGAAGCCGGGCGGGTTCCTGAAGCCCTTTCTAATCCCTGAATGGAAATTTGATGACATCTCCATGGATTTTGTACATGGGTTGCCTAGATCACAGCAGGGTAATGATGTTATTTGGGTGATCGTGGACCGCATAACCAAGGTGGCCCACTTCATCCCAAATCGGAAAGAGGACAGCGTGGAGAAGCTGGTGGAGTTGTATGTTCTCAACATTGTGCGACTGCATGGGATTCCTAAGAGCATAGTTAGCGATCGAGATGGACGGTTTATGTCCAAGGACTGGAGATTGGTTCAGAAGAGTTTGGGCACGAAGCTAAAGTTCAGTACGACATTCCATCCTCAAACTGACGGGCAAACTGAAAGAACGAACCGTACTATGGAGGATATGTTGAGAATGTGCGTTTTTGACTTCGACAAGAAGTGGGAGGATCACCTCTTCAAGGTGGAATTCGCGTACAATAATAGTTATCAAGCAAGTATAAAAATGGCGTCATACGAAGCTTTGTATGGGAAACGGTGTCGAACACCTGATGTCTTGGGCAGAGGCGGGAGACACCAAAATTTTGGTAAAAGAGGTGGCAGTTGACGCTTGTGAGTTGGTGTTGGAAATTCAGGAGCGTATGAAGGTGGCGCAAGATCGGCAAGCAAAATACTTTAATTCTCGTCACAGGAAGTTGGAGTTTGCGGTAGGTGATTGGGTCTATTTGAAGATCAAGCCGTTCAAAGGCGTCTCACGGATTCGCCGACTCAAGAAGTTGAGTCCAAGGTTTTTGGGGCTTTTTGAAGTTGTTGATGTAACATCCCATGTTACTTCTAGACCCCTTAACTCAGATTGGGTTGGACATGGGGTGGAGTTAGGGTGGATTTACATAGGACCCACTATAAGGTTCGAGCCAAATCAGGTCAAACTAGCCTAAATAGGGACCCAAACCACACCATGACCCCACCACATTTCCCTAACCCTAAAAACAATCTAAGTGCACCCTAGGGCATGCCATTAGGTCAACACTTTGACCCCAGTTGACCAAAGTCAACCTTTGGCCTAATTTGGTCAAACCCACACTCATAAGCCTAATTAGCCTAAGTAGGGCACCCCCTTGACCCAACCCAAGTTGGGTGGTGCCACTAAGCTCATGACCATCAAATGGGGTCAGCCCACTCATCTTGTTGACTAAGTCAACTCTCCAAGTCAACAAGTCAACTATTTGACCTAAAAGAGGGAAATGAAGACCAAGCCACCCTCCCTTGGACCAAGCCCACCAAATTTGGCCCATGGCTAGCCCAAGTGAACAAGACCAGCCCTACCCCTCTGAAATAGGAGAGAGAGTACATGCATGAGGGCATTTTAGAGAAATTACCTAAAGGAGGAGAGAGAAGGTGAGTTAAGAGGAAGAAGCCACATGGACTTGGCTCCATCAGCCCCACAATGGTGCTGGCTGGCCTCCTCAGTAAATTCCAAGAGGAATTGGTAGAATGGTGACCACTTGGCATCCTTGGTGACACAACCAAAGCCCAAACCGAGCTCACATAGATAGTATCTCCCTATACAACCATCCTTAGCTCAAACCGACCCCTCCATTACCTTCAGAAGGTGGAAAGGAGTGGAATTCGATATCTGGATCAAAGCTTTTGGTGGAGAATAGAGTTCGGGAGCAAGCTCGTCGGAGAGGAAAATTTCCATGGCCAACCGCCGCCAAACCCGCCGCCAAGCCCCAATCCAGGTCCGTTTCACCTCACCTCTACCCGTGCTAGTTTCCTAGATCTATTAGGCGAGACATCTGGCTCAAATGAGCCAGATCCAAGGTGATCTTTTTCATGGATTTTGGAATTTTGATGGAGTGCAAGTTCACCGGAAACCGCCGCCTCCGGCCACCATTTCGCCGCCAAACGTTGGCCACCACCTCAACGGAGGTGGTGGTGGTGGTAGCCGGCCGTGGAGGCTAAGGGGTGGCCGGGAAATGAGGTTTGAAGGTGCTCCAGGTCGGGACAATCTCGGCCCTTGGCTGGAGGAAGAAGATGAATGGATGCCCTCCAATATTGTTTTAAGATTCGTGCCTTATTAATATATTAAACTTTAGTAATGCTGTCACAAATATTCAGTGATATTTCATGTCATTGTTAGGCCTCTTAGAGGCATTTCCAGAAACTGGACCCTAAATTCAAAATGTAGCCGAATGTCTTACCTTTAATTTGCCACCTTAAATATGTGATTTGGTGTAGTATACAGTCCTGTAGGGCATTTCTCCTAGGACTGGTCCTAGACAAGGGCAGAAATTCATTTGGATGCCCAAGTCAAACCAGCAATCACCATGGCCCCAAAGTTTGGGTACATGCATGATTAGGTCATACCTAGACCATGCCAAAAATGGGGAATATTTGGGACAAATATTTCTATAGTTTTAGTCATAATATCAAAATCTAAATAAATGAAATATTTGGAGTTATATGACTCCGCATGGCCCCAAATTTTTGTGGTAGGTCCTTGGGGACATCGTTGGTGCATGATAAAAATTTTAGCATATTTGGATAACTGCATGTTGGAGAATCCACTTGCATGTGTTGGTTTATATATTGCCTTGGTGTGCCAATAACAAATAATTAAATATGGCGCATTCAGCCTAATTGAGGCACTCAAAAAATCATGGATTTTATTCCTGTGATTCATTAGGGTAAAGTTCACCCCTCTGATTAATTATGGGATTTTGTGAATCAAAAATCCCATTAATTGGAATTTTTAAAAATATAGCTCTTTTGGAAAATAAATTGGAAAAATAGGTTTTACTCAAGTAAAAATCCTCAAACTTTGCCAAGTTAAAAATAAGGTTATATTTGACTTAGAAAAATTTGATCTTTCTGTTTGAAGAACTTTTGGAGTAAAATACCTTGAAATGCCCATTTTACTCTTTTTGCATTTATTCTTGAATTGATGGAAATACACTTCAGATAAATTTGGAAATATTGCTAGTGTTGTATAATTGTATTATTAGTTTTGCATAATTATTTCAGAATTTATGGGTGTACTGATGATTTTTAAATTAATATAATGACATTTTGGTAAATATATAAGAATGTGAATTGTTAGGCCATTACACTATAAAAGTTTATGAACCTCTGCCCATAGTCTTAAATTAATGTTTTACATGTTCTGTAATATTCCTGGAATTTTGGAATACATATTCCTTGTACTTCATTTGGAAAATGGAAATTATGTAGATTTGGTATTAAATAAGGAATTGGTATAAATAATAAAAGGAAAATTATGAAACCCTGTAGACAGAAATATTTTATCAATATACAACTCATGAAAAATTATCTAGGTCAGAGGATTTTAAATTATACTACTTCATGTGTAAAGCGACCTAGGAATTAAATTAAAAGATTTAATTAAGAGATTATTTGACCAAGAAAAATTATGAGAATTCATATGATAGTTCCAGTAGCCCATACCACCCTAGGATAAATAGTTAGGGGCAAGAGACCCTAAGAATTGGAAGACCCCATTTTTGGGGTAATAATAGGACATGATCTGCATATAACATAAATAGGTCTTGCTTTAGGGGATTACCAGAGGATTGATTATCAGAAGAAATAAAAGAGTGCAATATGAATAATCCCTGGTGGGTAGTATTGTCTTAGTGACGGGATTAAAAGTGCAAGTCTTTAGGTAGCAACCGGAGTGGAGGTCGACGGAAGACCGTCGGTTTCTCGGTAATATCTTAAGTCACTAGGATTGTTCCAGAGCAACAATGAGAGCTGGGGTGAAACATGGGTAGTCATCAACTAAAGTAAATATCCTTGCGAAAGGGAACTTTGGGCGTAATCCCATCGTAGTTCCTAGTGCCCTCGAGAGCCCTTCACCGGGTATACCCTCGGCAGTCCTGGGATTAAACTTAAATCACTAAGTATAATAACCCGTAGACAAGAGTAGTCTAATATGTTAAGACATTTGTTGTACCTGCTCACCCATGTAGGGTTGGAGAGATTCATGATATATGCTCACCCGTGTAGGGTTTGAGGGAATTGGTATAAAGGCACTATTGTGCGTTCTCACCCGGGTTGGGTTTGAGGGTTTCAGGACGGGTTTGGTCCTGCGAGCGGAAGGCTCGGAATAAAATACTTTCATGTGCATAAATATAGTGGCGGGGCATGCGGTACTGGCCGTTCGTCACACCGATGGTAGTACGGTGCACCAGGCGGTTGTGTGGGTTAGAGGGGCCAGTGGGTTGTTTTACACTGCGGTCTGGAGGACGACCCCCGATAACGCACATCCGACCCAACAAGACTGACGGGTTGTCAGCAAAGTACGTACGCGAGAATCTAGAGTGCACCTTGGACGTGTACAGAGGCGTATGAGAGGGGTTTAAGGCTTGGTAGTGTGCATATCGGCCTAGAAGTGGAGACGCCCGCTCCGCTGCTGCCATAGCCACAACGGTGGTACCCGAGAGTGATGCTAGCTCTCAAAAAGTGGGAACTAAAGGTCTGTGATCACAGAGTCATTGTGTGTGAGTTGTACTTGCCTGTGCATAAAATTGCATCATAACATTCATTCATATTAGGTCATACGTTTCATAGATCCTTATCATATAAATTAGTATGGGCTCTTTTATATGATAAGTTAAATTTCCTGGAAATCCTAACTTATATATTTGTATGGGCATTTATATAAGTTATAGTACTTTTGTGATGGTAGTATAGTGGTAGAATAGTTTATTTACATGCTCTTACTGATGTTCTTTACTTCCTTTACTATACTGCTCTTTACTTACTTGTACTATATACTTAGAACTACTAGAGTAGAATAATAATACCTATTACAACTGCTAGTTAGTTCCTGTCACCTGCTTTCACTTTTGCTACCCCTTGTTGTCCTCCGCTTCGTCCTCCCGCTCGGTGCCTAGGAGTTGCGGGGCGAGGTGCGGAGGAAACGACTTAGTCTTTTTGACTAATGGTCGGTGACCATACTATTTTTAGGAGCCCATGGAGATGGAGCACCAGCACGACGAGGAGACAGGACGTGAGGAGCAGATACTGCTGCAACAGGCTACTACCACTACTGTGCGTCCTCAGGTGGGACGAATTCTGATGTACTAGTATAGCTTCTGCTTTTGTTTGTGAGAGAGAGAGTTGATTTTGATGTACCAGGCATAAGCCCTTATTACTCTTTCGTTTTGTACTCATTGTGGACTATGTTGTACTATTCATTCCATATATATATGATGTACTCTGTGACTCGTGGACTTGTAGATTTGTTACATTATTACACTTCTTTTCTCATATTGGCCTATCTATATGATCGTAATAGCCTGCAGGATCGGCGTGTTGCGGTGTTGACTAACCCGGGCGTTAGTGCCACCGTAAGACGGCGGTTCTGGGCATAAGGCCCGGTAGCCCTCCTTGGTAAGGGGGAGGTTGGGGTCTTACAAACTGGTATCACTTGAACAGACGATCATATGAGAAAGAAGTCCACAACACTGGAACACCCCGCTCGAGCATTAGTTTGTGGACAAACTATGCAGCGGAAGCAATGGTGTGCCCATGTGTAAAAAAGTCACATAAAACAGTCCATTTAAGCAATGAGTTAGGCCAATTCAATTAGAACACCACTTAGTTTGACTTACCAAGAGAATTTTGAGTCATACCGTAGTCTAAAATCGACCTCGGATATAGATTAGATAAGGTTCGAGGATACCCAATTTGACTAAGGAAATAATTTAATGCAAGAGTCACTACTTAAGTTTTTAAACTTCGATGTCCCAACTCCACCTATCAAGTGATATTATCAATTCTTACCCAAACTAATAGGACTGCCTTAAGGAGAACTGGTGCATATAATATATTAGTGGAATAGTAGGGTACTCGTAAACTTAACCCTCATACTGATGACTTGATTACGTTAAGACAACCACAGTGGCAAATACCAATGGTAGAATAAGAATTCAAGAAACCCATTTTGGTTGGGTCATGTGCTGATCTTAAAAAATTGGTCGTATAGTAACCTTGAAGGCCTAAGGTATATAACATATTAATTTAGGTAGAAATCCAGGTCTAAGATTGTTAAACCTAAGGATTGAGTGCACATATAAAAGGAATGCACTGTAAATATTAAGGGAATATAGCCCGAAAGGTATGGGGGCTCATCCTTTTGTTTATTGGGCTAAATTGGTAACGACTTGAATTTTTCTAGACATGGTTTATAAAACATGTGTCACAAACATAGTAATCTAGAAGACTTGATTAATTCACATGTTGCTCAAGTAAAGATGAGGTTTTACATTCGCATAATCGGCAAGATAATCGACCCTCCCTAGAAGTTTGGGATATACGTAGAGGGTTGCCCGCTTAGATATATTACAACCATAGAACAAGGAAAGTCCCCATGAGACGTTAGAAACTTGCGCGGACTCGTGAATTAGATCATTACTTGGCACAACTTTAAGAGAGATTGTAATTTCGTCATTGCATTATTGTTGGGTACATTGGAACAAATGTACCTGATTTGAAGAAGCCTCACCCTACTCAATGATATACATCAAAATGTATTTGATGTATTTTGAGTTACCTTGTGCAGGCTAAGTATTTGCAGGGAAAGCTGAAAAGTTTCTAAGTCCATGTGTCGACACCTAGAAGAAAAGTGTCGACACTTAAGAAGATTTGTGTCGACATCCAGAGAAGCAGTGTCGACACTTGGAGTAATTGTGTCGACACCAGGAATGCAGAGTCGACACCAGAAGGAAAGTGTCGACACATACAACTTGTGTCGACACTCAATGAAGAAATGACCAGAGAAGCTGTGTCGACACTTAGAAGCAGTGTCGACACCCAGAGGAACTTTGTCGACATCAAAAGTGTCGACACTTGGAGGCTGTGTCGACACTCAGCAACACTTCAGCAAAGTTCAAGTACAAGTGTCGACATAATGAAGAATGTGTCGACACACAGCAGAAGACTCAACACATGAAGAAAGTGTCGACACTTGGAGGCTGTGTCGACACTCAGCAGATTTCAACAGAGGCTAAGTACAAGTGTCGACACCAAGCAGATGTGTCGACACTCAGCAAAAGTATCAACACATAAAGTTTCTTTTGCTTTGCCCTAGTAGCCTCCTCATCTTCAGATTCTGAGGAGCTGGCTATGTCAACCCTCTCCTTAGGGCTTGGAGGCTTCTCTATCTGCACTTCAGGTGCCTTTTCAGTTTCCTGCCTTACTGGCTCTTCCATAATGTGCACTTGCTCCCCCTCAGCAGCAGCATTCATTTCTTCAGCAGCATCCTTGTCCATGTCAAAATCTTGTTGGTCTAGATTTAGGAATAAATCCTCCATAGTGTATTCTTGTGGTGATGGAGCAGGAGAAATTCTTGGTTTTTCAACTACTGAATCAAGAACCGCTTGTAGTACAACAGATGTATCATCTCTAACAGCATCTGGAACTTGACTATCCAGCTGAGTTTGCTGATGAACATCAGACAAATCAGCATCTTCTATAAGAAATTCTAAAGTATTTAGGTCAGTGAGTACCTCTAGTATGATGGTGGTGGCTTGTTCACTTTCCAGTGTAGAGGATTCTTCTACAACTGGAGGCTCCCCCTGGCTTTGATCCTTGTGGATGGGGCTAGCTTGAGGCAGCTCCCCCTGGATCTCAGCAACCTCTTGAGGAGCAGGAGTCTTTTCAGTAGGCTCTTCCTCATTATCATCTGGAGTGAAGACAACCTATTCTTCACTACCAGAACTGCTAGTGGACTCTTGAGCCACTGGAGCAGTTTTTCTCTTTTTCTTTGGAGGAATCTCCTTCTCAGTAACTGTCTTCTCAGGGGTTGGCATCTCCTTTGACAACACCCTGTCCCATCTAGAAAAGATCCTCAGATCCATCCTTCTCATATGATTTATCTTGCTTCCTGCAGCTTGTTGCATTACCTCTGGTATGGCACCAGCTAGGTATAGACTAATAATTCTGCCCAGATTGGGCTTCTTCAAGCTTTCCTTAATCTTCTCATATACTACCATAGACCAGTCAGTTTTTAGAGAGAAGATAATCCTTGTCATTATTCCAAACATATAGGCAGACACTCTGTCATGCCCTTCTGGCTTGCTTAAAATCACCTTGTCAACTATCTCAGAGAGGAATTTTCCTTGATTGTTCATGCCTTTCCTGTTGAAAACAGAACCAATCTTCATTTTAGGATCAAGACCACACCAGGTTAGAGCTTCCCTGGTCTTTGTAATAGTAACTTCATCTTCTTCTTGAGTTCTTGGTAGCTGGGGAATCTTCCTCAGACTTTTAGGGGATACCTTAACCCTTGCTCCATGAACTCTGGATTTGATTTTGAATCCAGTTCCATCTATCTGTGCTCCATTGAGAAATTCAAGCACTTCTTTCTTCCATATCTTAGTTGGTTCAGACACTAGATATTCTAATCCAGAATCGGCAACTAGGGTTACGACCGCCTGGATTTCTTGATCAGCATCAGTGAAAGCGCCGCGCACCAGCTCGTACCCTTCATTGACGTTCTCCTCTAGCTTAGGCGCCATTAGGGTTTGTAGAATTTGTCTTGAGAGAAGAGAGGTGTCGACACAGAAGTTTTAGTCTCGAAACTTTGAAAGCGTGTCGACAAACTAAGACAAAGCCCTATTTATACCTTTCTAATTTTGAAGATGAACAGGCGGGATAGCTAACTTAAAATGTGTCGACACTGGCAATAAGTGTCGACACTGACTTATAATGTCTCGACACTAATATTCTGAAGTGTCGACACCAACTTCCTAGATGTGTCGACACCTTTTTCCTGAAGTGTCGACACCACTATTCTGTGTCGGCATAGACTTGTCTATGTGTCGACACTTTTTTACTTAGCCAATCTCAATTTTGTAAACTTACTCTAAGTTTATCATTCCTAGTTTAATTTTAAATCTATTGAACTTAGCTTCTTCTAGGGGCTTAGTAAACATATCAGCTACTTGATTATCAGTTTTAACATATTCTAATAAAATATCTTCTCTTTCTACATGCTCCCTAAGAAAATGATATTTAATTTCAATATGTTTTGTTCTACTATGAGATACAGGGTTATTAGCTATTGAAATAGCACTTGTAGAATCACAGAAGATTGGAGTTCTACTTACCTGATGTTGTATCCATAGAAGTTGAGCACAGCAACTTCCAGCAGCCACATACTCTGACTCTGCAGTGGAGATAGCCACACTGGTTTGCTTTTTGCTACTCCATGAAATTAGTCTCCCACCTAGGAATTGACAGGTTCCAGTAGTGCTTTTTCTATCTTCTTTTCATCCTGCAAAGTCTGCATCTGAATAACCTGTTAGATCAAAATCTTCATTCCTAGGGTACCAGAGGCCTAGATAGGGAGTGCCCTTTAGATATCTCAAAATTCTTTTGACTGCTGTCAAATGAGACTCTTTAGGGCAGGCTTGATACCTTGCACAAACATATGTAGCATACATGATGTCAGGTCTACTAGCAGTCAAGTATAATAGGGAGCCAACTATCCCTCTATACAAGGGTTCATCTACAGGTTTCCCTGCATCATCCTTGCTAAGAGACATACTTGACCTCATAGGAGTCTTTATGGTACTGGATGAATACATACCATATTTCCTTATGAGTTCTAGGGTGAACTTGGACTGACATATGGATAAACCACTTTCAGTCTGTTTAACTTGGAGACCCAAGAAAACCTTTAGCTCTCCCATACTACTCATCTCAAATTAACCTTGCATAAGTTTTGCAAAATTTTTGCAAAGGCTGCTTTCAGTAGACCCAAATATAATGTCATCTACATATATTTGGACTAGTATAACTTTGCCTCTAGATTCCCTAAGGAATAGAGTCTTATCTATTTTCCCCCTTGAAAACTTGTTCTCAATGAGAAAACTAGATAGGGTTTCATACTAAGCCCTAGGGGCTTGCTTTAACCCATATAAAGCTTTCCTAAGTCTATAGACATGATGAGGTAGAGTTGGATCAACAAAACCTGAAGGCTGTTCCACATAGACTTCTTCCTTAAGATTACCATTTAGGAATGCTGACTTGACATCCATTTGGTAAACCTTGAATCCTTGATAGGTTGCATAGGCCAAGAACATCCTTATGGCTTCCAGTCTGGCTACTGGAGCAAAGGTTTGATCAAAATCAATACCTTCTTCTTGCCTATATCCTTTAGCAACCAGTCTTGCTTTATTCTTAACGATGACCCCTTGTTCATCCATCTTATTCCTGTAGATCCACTTAGTTCCTATTATATTGTGGTCTTTAGGTCTAGGAACAAGTTCCCAAACTTTGCACCTCTTGAACTGATTAAGCTCTTCTTGCATTGCTTCAGTCTATTGTGGATCTTGTATTGCTTCTTCAAACTTCTTAGGTTCAACTTGAGACAGAAAGCTGGAGTAGATTGCTGCATTTAGGTTCCTGCTCCTGGTTTATACTCCTTATCTTGGATCTCCAATAATCTGCTCTACTAGATGATCTCTAAGATGCCTGTTGGCTGGAGGCATTCTAACTTCTGGTTGAATCTCTTTAGCATCTCCATCATGCTGTACTCCTTGAACTTCATCAGCAATTGGTACACGTAGTTCTCCCCCTGGACAACAGCTACTCTCCTCTACTTGCTGTCTTGCAGCAGGTACTTCTTCTATAGTAAGCTTGTCCATTTTCTTTGTTAAACCTGTGGGGCTGCATACAGTACTAGACAACTCATTGTTAATAAGTTTAGTCTCATCAAAAACTACATGCACAGATTGTTCTACAACTTGTGTAGACAAGTTGTATACTCTATAAGCCTTACTATTATTGTTGTACCCAACAAAAATTCCCTCTTGGGACTTGGCAGCAAACTTAGTCAAGTAAGACTTCCCATTGTTAAGTATGAAGCATTTGCAACCAAAGATCCTGAAGTAGGATAGGTTTGGTTTCCTGCCTTTCACAACTTCATAGGGGGTCTTGTTGAGGCCTTTAGTGATGGTAGCCCTATTTATAACATGACATGCAGTGTTAACTGCTTCAGCCCAGAAATACTCTGGCAGTGTTGTATCACTTAGTAGGGTCCTACCAGCCTCTATCAAGGTCCTATTCTTCCTCTCAGCAATGCCATTTTGCTGAGGTGTTCTAAGTGAAGAGAATTCTTGAAATATCCCAAAGTCTTCACAAAGTTTTGTCATGCTATCAGACTGAAACTCAGTACCATGGTCACTTCTAATCTTGACCACTGTACTGTCTAGTTCATTCTGAATTTGCTTGACAAAGCTATGGAAGACACTAGGTGTTTCAGATTTCTGTCTTAAGAAGAACACCCAGGAAAACCTTGAGTAGTCATCTACAACTACAAGGGTATAGACCTTCCTACCTAAGCTGTGAACTGGCATTGGACCAAAGAGATCCAAGTGCAAGAGGTATAAACACCTCACAACATCTTTGTTTTCTATGCTTCTAAAGGTGGATTTAGTCTGCTTGCCCTTTTGACAAGCTGAGCAAATACCATCTTTAACACACTTAACTTGAGGACCATTCCTCACTAACTCTTTGCTAAAGAGTTTTCTAATAGTCTTGTAGTTAAGATGAGCTAGCCTCTTGTGCCATTTGACTCAATGAGTGACTGTCTCATCAGCTACAAGACAAACTGGAGAACCATTGTTCTCAACCATAATGTCTAAGCAGTAGACATTCCTCTTCCTATAACCTGTCAAAATGATCTCTTGATCACTTGACCTCTTGATATGACAACCATTTTTAACAAATGAGATGTCATATCCTACATCACTTAATTGACTTATACTTATTAGGTTGTGTTTCAACCCTTTAACATAAGCCACTTGAGTAATGGTAACCAAGTTGCTAGAAATGTTACCAAATCCTTTGATGATTCCTTTTTCAGAACCACCAAAGGTGACTTTTGGACCATCTTTTATTGGTATGTAGTCCTTTAGTAATCCTCTAGTTCCAGTCATATGTCTGGAACATCCACTGTCCAAGTACCATGTTGGGGTATGGCCACTTGGACTCACCTGCAAAACAGATTAATGAACCTTAGAACCCAAAGAATTCTTGGGTCCTTGGTACTTGTTAGTTTGCAATCTGACAAAGCTACCTACTGGCTTTCCAATAGGTAGTTTGGTACTCACTTTGGCACTAGCATTGTGCCAACAGTCCACTGTAAAATGGCCAACTTTGCCACAACACCAGCATTCAAACTTATTGTACCTTTGCTTAGGTACTGTCTTTGTTATCTTATCTACATCAGACTTGTTGAATGTTGGAGCTTTGCCCTTGGACTTGGGCTTGGACTGCTCAGTCCTTGCAGGTCTAATAAAACCCAGTCCAGCCTTGCCTTTATGATGAACAAATTCATCAATTAAAGGTAGCACTGACTTAGGTTTAGAAAACCTAGCAACAAGCTCTCTCTCTTTCTGAAGATTGATCTCCAGACTCTTGATTTGATCATTCTTAAAGGTGATAGTCCCCATCTGAATCACTGTTATGTGTTTCAGCCTGGCTATCTCATTAAGCTTTTGATCAAATTACTTCTCAGAATCTGTTACAGCAGCTTTAAGATCAGCAATTTCCTTTGCCTGACTTTTGGCTAGGGACTTGCTTTTCTTGTAAGCTTGCAACAGTACTTTATATTCATCTATAAGCTGATGAATATCATCCTCAGACTCAGATACACTTTCATCACTTGATGAAGATGAATCTGATTCTGTACTGGTACAAGAAACTGAATTTAAAGTTGAACTTTGTACCTTACTGGGTCCTGGCTGCTCCAGGATTTTATCACTCTCAGTCAATGCCATCAGTCCTTGGCACTGACAGTCTTCTTGTTCATAAATAGACTCCATTATCTGCATGAATTCTTCTTCTTCTTCTTCAGCAAACAGCCCTATGTAAGCTTCAGCCTCAGACTCAGTTTCTGAAGAAGAGATATCTGATAGAGTCTTCTCCTTCTTGGCAACAAAAGACTTCTCTTTCTTGCCTTTAAAATGAGTCTTCTTCTTGTCACTAGACTCTTTTCTCTTTTCAGGATAATCTGCAATAACATGGCCTTGTCTATTGCAGCAATAGCATACTATCTTTGAACCAGTTGCCTTGCTAGATTTTGTCCTCTTCCTGTCTTTGTTTGAATCCTTTTTATCCTGATAAAAATCTTCTTTTCCTTTTGAAGTAGAAGGCCTTGACCTCCACTGTTTCTTCTTCAAGAATTTCTGAAAGTGTCTAGTGAAGGCAGCAAAGTTTTCATCACTTTCACTGCTTGCAGATTTAATGCTGACTGACTCATCTGACTCTGATTCAACTACCTTTGGAGGTGGAGTTGATGACTTATTCCTGCACTTTCTGGAGGCTTCTGTCTTGAAGGCAACTGTTCCTTCCTTGTGTTCAGTTCTTGTTGACTTCTCCTCCTCTTTCCTCACTGTCAGTTGCATTTCATAAGACAATAACTTGCCAAACAGTGTAGGTGGAGGAATTTCTCCCAACTTAGCCATTTCTCTTATGGCACAGATCTTGGTGTCCCAATCTTTGGTTAGGGACCTTAGGAACTTGTCATTTAGTTCATAGTTACTGAACTCTCTTCCATAAGACATAAGTTCATTCACTATTCTGTAGAACTTCTTATAGCACTCAGTTATGCTATCACCCTTTCCTTGTCTAAAACTCTCATACTCCTGATTTAGCAAGGATTTTCTATCTTGTCTAACTTCTTCAGATCCCTCCATATACACTATAAGAGTGTCCTACATCTCTTTGGCTGTCTTACAGTGTATAAGATTCTGAAATGTTGCATCATCTATGGCACTTACTATAATGTTTTGTGCCCTCTTGTCCATGGTGGCTAGGACAATCTCATCCTTAGTCATCTCAGAGAAATCCTTTGGGGTTCTCTGATTTGCATCTAGAACAGATATCTTCATGGGCACATAAGGCCCTTCCTTTACTGTGATGTATATCCTAGGGTCTGAGGCCTCCATAAATAGCCTTACCCTTTCCTTCCAGATCCCAAAGATCTCTTTCCTGCATATGGGCAATTTCATGGAACCCAATTCCTTGTGATTTTCAGAGGAACCCATGGTTCTTGATTTTCTTGAATCTGTATTTTGACTTAGACTGAATCTGCCACTCAGGATCTCCTCAGACTGTTAGTCCTTTTTGAGGAACCTCCCTCTGATACCACTTGAAAGGTATGGTACCTAAACACCTAGCGGGGGGGGGGGGGGGGGGGTGAATAGGTGACCTAATCCTTTTTAAACTTTAATGGCAGCAAACAGTTATATCACAAAATCTACTCTACTTTATCACAGCAATCACACAGCAAAACACAATCACAGCACAGCAGACACAGTGTTTTATAGTGGTTCCCCAAGCTTTGGGTACATCCACTTTCCCCATTCGCCTATCTAGCAGTGTACTAGATTCGGCCAAACTTCTCCACTAGCTCAGAACCCAAGTTGGTTCCTACACCTCAGGCCCAAGGCCTTACAACTCAGCTTTATCCCAAAGCCTACACTCAGCCACAAAGGCCTACACTCAGCCAACAAGGCCTACACTCAGCCAATAAGGCCTACACTCAGAGATTTCAATCTCCTACACTCAGGCTATCAAGCCCTACCCTCAGCCTTTATAATTACAGGCTTACAATTCACTCAGATCCAAAGGATCCTACAAGTTTAAAATGTTTATAGAAATAATAACTCAACAACTCTGAAACAAGAGAGGGGAGTTGAGAGATTCTTGATGAGTTCTTGGAAGAACTCAGCTGGATTCAATCTGACTTAGCTTTCTTCAAAGCTTCTTGAAAGTAGAACTGAATAAGAATGAATCCTCCTGCAGTTTATCCTTGACCTCTGCCACTTAGAATTCAGAATAAATCTGAACCCTTCTTCTCAGCCTAGTTCCAATGGCTGATTTCTTGGATGGAGCCCTCTCTCTCCAACTTCTTAGATCTTCACTTAGACAGCTAGATCTTCTTATGTTGATACTCTGTGTACCACTTTAATAACTACTTGAACAATAATCTGATCAATAGTTTCTGTAAACTGTATGAGCCTATTTATAGGCCTTCTTCATGGTAACCGGCTGGTCCGGTTCATAACTGTCTTCTGACATCTCTGACAGGTGCTGTAGACCGGCTGGAACGGCAGCTGTCAAGTCATCCAGTCAGTTCTAGAAAATCTCTAACTGTCTGAAAGTGTCGAGACTTTCTGTCTTTAAGTGTCGACACTTATAGACCAAGTGTCGACACAAGTTGTGTAAGTGTCGACACAAATCTACAAGGTGTCGACACAACTCCTTGTGTTGTAGATACTATGTCTCGACACAGTTTCTTCTGCATGTGTCGACACTGAAATTGAGTGTCGACACAAGTACTTGATCTTCTGTAACTTGCTGGATTCTTTTAAGTGTCGACACATCTCCTTTGTGTCGACACAACTTCTTGTGTTGAATCTGTTAAGTGTTGACACTGCTTCTTGGTGTCGACACATAGTCTTCTATGTTGATACTTGCTGAGTGTCGACACAGCTCCTTTTGTCGACACTTGATTCTTCTGTTGAGACTTCAGCTGAGTGTCGACACATTCCCTTAGTGTCGACACTTGTACTTAGAATAATTTGATGATCTTGCTGTTCTTTACTAAGTGTCGACACAGCTCCATGTGTCGACACTTTCTTCAAGTGTAGAGTCTTCAGCTGAGTGTCGACACATTGTTCTAGGTGTCGACACTTACTTCATGTGTTGACTCTTCTGTTGAGTGTCGACATATTATTCTTGGTGTCGACACTTTAACTTAGTTTCTGCTGACTTTTGCTGAGTGTCGACACAGCTCCAAGTGTCGACACTTTCTGGTGTAGACACAGTTCTTCAAGGTGTCGACACTGCTGTTAAGTGTCGACACTTTCTGTCTGCACTTTTCTTCACAGAGTGTCGACACAGCTCCAAGTGTCGACACTTTCTGTCTGGTGTCGACTCTGCATCCCAGGTGTCGACACAATGACTACAAGTGTCGACACTGCTTGACTGGGTGTCGACACAAGTCTTCTTAAGTGTCGACACTTTCCCTCTAGGTGTCGACACATGGACTTAGAAACTTTTTGCTTCAGTCCAGTAATCACTTAACCTGCACAAGTAAGCTCAACATACATCAAATACATTATGATGTATATCATTGAGTTGGGTGAGACTTCTTCAAATCAGGTACATTTAACCAATGTACCCAACAATAAGTGTCGACACTTAAAGACAGACTGTCTCGACACTTTCAGACAGTTACAGATATTTCAAGAAGTGACTGGATGACATGACAGCTGTCATTCCAACCGGTCTACTGCAACTGTCAGAGTTGTCAGAAAGCTGTTAGGAATCGGTTCAGCCGGTCACCATGAAGAAGGCCTATATAAAGGCTTATTCTGTCAACAGCAAATGATGATTAACACATCAAAGAAGATTGAGAAGAAGATCAAGCACTTCATTGAAGAATCAAGTCAAGTGAAGAACTAAGTAGTTGGAGAGAGAGAGCTCCTTCCAAGAAGACAGCTATTGAACCAGGTTGTGAAGAAGGATTCAGATTGAGATCTGAATCTTAAGTTGCAGTGATTGAAGATCAGCTGCATAGAGAATCAACCCTACTGTGTTCTACATTCAAGAAGCTTTGAAGGAAGCCAATGGAGGTTGATCTCAACAGAGTTCTTCCAAGAACTCATCAAGAAACCTGTCAACTCTTCTCTCTTATTCTGAGTTGAGGTTACATACATTGTATTCGTAATTTCTTGTAGGATCCTTAGGGATTTGAGTTGTAAGCCTGAAATTATAAAGACTGAGTGGTAGGGCCTGTGTGCCTGAGTGTAGGAGATTCATTTCTCTGAGTGTAGGCCTTGTGGCTGAGTGTAGGTCTTTGTGAAGACTGAGTGGTAGGGCTGTTGAGCCTGAGTTGTAGGAGTGGGATCACTCCGAGCTGTAGGAACCTGATTTGGGTTCTGAGTGTAAGATCTGAGGATCTGAGGAATAGTGGAGGAGTTTGGCCGAATCTAGTACACTACTAGATAGGCGTAGGGGGAAAGTGGATGTACCCAGACCTTAGGGAACTACTATAAAACTGTGTGTACTCTGTGTGTGTGATTCTGTGATTGCTGTGCTGAATTGCTGTGAAGAATTATTTATAAATCTGTGATATAATCTGCCTAAAATTTTAAAAATATAAGGTCACCTATTCACCCCCCTCTAGGTGATAGGGTACAATTTCTTTCAAGTGGTATCAAAGGGAGGTTACTCAAAAAGGGACATAACTGTCTGAGTAGATCCTGTTGGCAGATTCAGTTTAATCAAGTGCAGAATCAAGAAAATCAAGAACATGGGTTCAACAGAGAATCATAAAGAACTTGGATCCATGAAGTTGCCAATCTGTAGAAAGGAGATTTTTGGCATCTGGAAAGAAAGGGTTAGACTATTTATGGAAGCCTCTGACCCTAGAATCTATATCACAGTTAAAGAAGGGTCATATGTGCCAATGAAGGTATCTGTGTTGGATGCAAATCAGAGAACTCCAAAAGACTTTTCTGAAATGACCAAGGATGAGATTATTCTGGCCACCATGAAAAAAGGGCCCAGAATATTATAGTAAGTGCAATAGATGATGCTACATTTCAGAACTTGATACACTGTAAAACATCAAAGGAGATGTGGGATACTCTGATAGTGTACATGTAGGGTTCAGAAGAAGTTAGGCAGGACAGAAAGTCTTTGTTAAACCAAGAGTATGAGAGCTTCAGATAAGGAAGGTCTGATAGCATAACTGAGTGCTACAAGAAATTCTATAGGATAGTTAATGAGTTAATGTCCTATGGAAGAGAATTCAATAATTATGAGCTGAATGATAAGTTCTTGAGATCCCTAACAAAGGACTGGGACACCAAGATTTGTGCCATAAGGGAAATGGCCAAGTTAGCAGATATTCCTCCTCCAACATTATTTGGAAAGCTGTTATCCTATGAAATGCAGCTAATGGTTAGGAAAGAAGAAGAGAAGACTACCAGAGTTGAGCATAGAGAAAGAGCTGTGGCATTCAAGACAGAACCCACCAAGAAATATAAAAGTAAGTCTCCATCTCCTCCTCCAAAAGTGGCTGAGACTGGGTCAGATGAATCAGAAAGCAGGAATTCTGAAAGCAGTGAGAGTGATGAGGACTTTGCAGCTTTCACAAGACATTTTCAGAAATTCCTAAAGAAGAAACAGTGGAGGTCTAAGCCTTCCACTTCACAGAAGTCATCAAAGAATGACAGGAGAAAGCCCAAGACAAGTAGAACTACATCTTCAAAGATAGTTTGTTATTGTTGTAACAAACAAGGACATGTTGTTGCTGACTCTCCAGAGAAAAAGAAAGAGTCAACTGATAAGAAGAAGACTCAGATAAAGGGCAAAAAGGAAAGGTCCTTTGTTGCAAAGAAGGACAAAAGTCTGTCAGATATGTCTTCTTCAGAAACTGATTCAGAAGCTGAAGCTTACATTGGACTGTTTGCTGAAGAATAAGAAGAGGAGTTCATCCAATTAATGAATTCTATATATGAGCAAGAGGACAATCAGTGCCAGGGACTGATGGCCTTATCTGAAGGTGACGAAATCCAGGAGCAGCCTGGACCAAGTCAGGTACAATTGTTCTTCAAGTTCAATTTCTAGTGCTGGATCAGAATCAGATTCATCAACATCAAGTGATGGGAGTGAATCTGAATCTGAAGGAGACATTCATCAATTGATTGATGAATATAGAGTAGTGTTGCAAGCTTTAAAGAAAAGCAAATCCTTGGCCAAGAGTCAGGCTAAGGAGATTGCTAAACTTAAAGTTGCTGCAACAAATTTTGATAAGGAGATTGATCAAAAATTAAATGAAATAGCCAGGCTGAAGAACATAACTGTTATTTAGATGGGGACTATAATATTCAAGAATAATCAAATCAGAAATCTGGAGATTAGTCTTCAGAAGGAGAGAGATATAGTTGCAAGGTTTTCTAAATCAAAATCTATTTTACCTTTGATAGATGAATTTGTACATCAAAATGGTAAAACTAGATTAGGGTTTACACAACCTGCTAGGACTGTAAAGTCCAAGTCTAAGGGCAAAGCCCCAGCACTCAACAAGCCTGTTGTAGATAAAACAGCTAGGGTTGTACCTAAGCAAAGGTACAACAGATTTGAGTGCTGGTGTTGTGGCAAGGTGGGCCACTTTGCCATGGACTGTTGGCACAATTCAAGTGCCAAGGTGAGTAGCAATCTGCCTGCTAGAAAAGCTACATGTAGGTTTGTTAAGAGGCAAACTAACCAGCACCAAGGACCCAAGAATTCTTTGGGTTCTAAGGTTAACTAATCTGTTTTGCAGGTGAGTCCAAGTGACCATGCCCCAATATGGTACTTGGGCAGTGGATGTTCCAGGCACATGACTGGAACTAGGGGATTGCTAAAGGACTACACACCAATCAAGGATGGTCCTAAAGTCACCTTTGGTGGTTCTGAAAAAGGAATCATCAAAGGTTTTGGTAACATTTCTACCAACCTTATAACAATTACTCATGTGGCTTATGTTAAAAGATTGAAACACAACCTTATTAGTATAAGTTAGCTGAGTGATTTAGGATATGACATCTCATTTGTCAAAGATGGTTGTCATATCAGGAGATCAAATGATCAAGAGATAATTCTGACTGGTTATAAGAAGAGAAATGTCTATTATCTAGACATTATGTGTGAGAACAATGTTTCTCCTGTGTATCTTGTAGCTGATAAGAAAGTCTCTCATTGTGTCAAATGGCACAAGAGGCTAGCCCATATTAACTACAAGACAATTGGCCAACTCTATAGCAAAGAGTTAGTGAGGAATGGTCATCAGGTTAAGTGTATTAAAGATGAGATATGCTCAGCTTGTCAAAAGGGCAAGCAGACTAGATCCATCTTTAATAGCATTGAAAACAAAGATGCTGTGAGGTGCTTATACCTCTTGCATATGGATCTTTTTGGTCCTATGACAGTTCACAGCCTAGGTAGGAAGGTCAACACATTTGTAGTTGTAGATGACTACTCAAGGTTTTTCTGGGTGTTCTTCCTTAGACAGAAATCTAAAACACCTAGTATCTTCTATAGTTTTGTCAAACAAATTCAGAATGAGTTAGACAGTACAGTGGTCAAAATAAGAAGTGACCATGGTACTGAATTCCAGTCTGACAGTATGACAAAGCTATGTGAAAAATTTGGGATATTTCAGGAATTTTCTTCACCAAGAACACCTCAGCAAAATGGCATTGCTGAAAGGAAAAATAGAACCTTGATAGAGGCTGGTAGAACCCTATTAAGTGATACATCTCTCCCAGAATATTTCTGGGCTGAGGCTGTAAACACTGCTTGCCATGTAATTACTAGGGCTACTATCACCAAAAGTCACAATAAGACCCCCTATGAGATTGTGAAAGGCAGAAAACCAAACCTATCCTATTTCAGGATCTTTGGTTGTAAATGTTATATACTTAACCAAGTTTGCTGCCAAATCCCATGAGGGGATCTTTGTTGGGTACAACAATAACAGTAAGGCTTATAGGGTCTATAATTTGACTACTCAAGTTCTAGAAGAGTCAGTAGATGTAGTATTTGATGAAGCTAGACTCATTAGCAATGAATTGTCTAGAAGTATTTGCAGCTCTACAGGTGTGACTGAGAAGATGGACAAGCTCACTATTGAAGAAGGTCCTTCTACAAGTAAGCAAGTAGAAGTTAGTGGTTGCTGTCCAGGGGGAGTGCAAGATACTCCAGTTGCTGAAGAAGACCAAGAGGAGCTGCTGAATGAAGAAGCTGAAGGTGTATAACCAGAAAACAGGATGCCTCCAGCAATTAGACATTTGAAAGATCATCCGGCCAATCAAATCATTGGAGATCTCAGACAAGGGGTACAAACAAGGAGCAGAAATCTAAGTTCAGTACTCTACTCCAGTTTTCTATCCCAAGTTGAGCCAAAGAAATTTGAAGAAGCCATCCTAGACCCTCATTGGATTGAGGTTATGCAAGAGGAACTGAATCAGTTCAAGAGATGCAAAGTCTGGGAGCTTGTTCCTAAACCAAAATACCGCAACATAATTGGAAACAAGTGGATCTTTAGGAATAAGATGGATGAACATGGAGTTATTGTGAAGAACAAAGCAAGACTGGTTGCTAAGGGATATAGGCACGAAGAAGGTATTGACTTTGATCAAACCTTTGCTCCAGTAGCCAGACTGGAAGCAATAAGGATGTTTTTGGCCTATGCAACCTATCAAGGGTTTAAAGTATACCAAATGGATGTCAAGTCAGCTTTTCTAAATGGAAATCTGAAGGAAGAAGTCTATGTGGAACAGCCATCAGGTTTTGTTGATTCTACTAGATCTAATTATGTCTATAGACTTAGAAAGGCTTTGTATGGGTTAAAATAAGCCCCTAGGGCTTGGTATGAAACCCTGTCTAGTTTCCTCATTGAGAATAAATTCATAAGGGGGAAAATATACAAGACTCTATTCCTTAGGGAATCCAGAGGCAAGATCATACTAGTCCAAATATATGTAGATGACATCATATTTGGGTGTACTGAAAGTTGTCTTAGCAAAAACTTTGCAAAACTAATGCAAGGACAATTTGAAATGAGCAGTATGGGGGAACTTAAGTTCTTCTTGGGTCTCCAAGTTAGACAGACTGAGAATGGTTTATCTATATGCTAGTCTAAGTTCACCCTAGAATTGATAAGGAAGTATGGTATGGAATCATCCAGCACCATGAAAACTCCTATGGGGTCAAATATGTCTCTTAGCAAAGATGATGTAGGGAAACCTGTAGATGAGACTTTGTATAGAGGGATAGTTGGCTCCCTATTGTATTTGACTGCAAGTAGACCAGATATCATGTATGCTACATGTGTCTGTGCTAGGTATCAAGCTTGCCCTAAAGAGTCTCATTTGACAACAGTCAAAAGAATACTGAGATATCTTAAGGGCACTCCTTATCTAGGCCTTTGGTATCCTAGGAATGGAGACTTTGAACTGATAGATTATTCAGATGCAGATTTTGCAGGCTGCAAGGAAGATAGGAAAAGTACAACAGGTACCTGTCAATTCCTAGGTGGAAGACTGATATCATGGAGTAGCAAGAAGCAAACAAGTGTGGCTATCTCCACAGCAGAATTAAAGTATGTTGCTGCAGGAAGTTGCTGTGCTCAACTTCTATGGATACAACATCAGCTAGAAGACTATGGTATACAAGTAAGTAGAACACCTCTATTTTGTGATTCTACTAGTGTTATTTCTATTGCTAACAATCCTGTCTCCCATAGTAGGACTAAGAACATAGAAATAAAATACCATTTTCTAAGAGAACATGTAGAAAAGGAAGATATTTCCCTAGAGTACTTTAGTACAGATAATCAATTAGATGACATGTATACTAAGCCCTTAGATGAAACCAAATTCAATAGGTTCAATATTGAATTAGGTATGATAAACTTAGAATAAGTTTCAAAAAAATTGGCTAAGTAAAAAGGTGTCGACACACAGAGTTGTCTGTGTCGACACAAAAAAGTGGTGTCGATATTTCAGAGAAATGGTGTCGACACATCTAGGAAGTCAGTGTCGACACTTCAAAGAAGTAGTGTCGACACATGCAGAGTAGGTGTCGACACATCCAAGGTGGTGTCGACACTTAGACTTTACTTAGAATTAGTCTGGTAAAGTCTCGACTAAGTGTCGAGCTAAGCGGTGTCGACACATAAACAAGTGTCAACACATATATTCTGTCGACTATACTTGTGTCGACACATAGTTGTCGAGACATTATAAGTCTGTGTCGACACTTATCAACAGTGTCGACACAATTTGAGTATTTTGACGCGCCCTTTCATCTTTGATTCTAGAAATGTATAAATAGGTTTTCGCCATTGTCTGTCGACATACTCACCAAAGTTTCGAGACCAAACTTGTGTGTCGACACCTCTCTTCTCTAATTCAAATTTCTTCAAACCCTAATGGCGCCCAAGCTCGAAGAGAATGTGAATGAAGGTTATGAACTCGTGCTGCATGCTTTTGATGACGCGAAACCTGAGATCAAAAGCATGATAACCCTAATAGCTGAGACTGGGTTAGAATTTCTTGTTTCAGAGCCGACCAAGATATGGAAGAAAGAAGTTCTGGAATTTTTGAATGGCGCAACCC
Organism: Platanthera guangdongensis; assembly: GCA_039583875.1. NCBI lineage: Eukaryota > Viridiplantae > Streptophyta > Magnoliopsida > Asparagales > Orchidaceae > Platanthera > Platanthera guangdongensis. The sequence continues at coordinate 46,526,448 of CM077163.1, read as the reverse complement.
TAGATGAATCAGGACTCAAGATTAAGTCAAGAGTTCATGGGGCTAAGGTGAAAGTTTCTTCTAAGAGTCTGAGAAAGGTACTTCAACTACCTAGGACTAAGGAAGAAGAAGATGTTTCTGCATCCAAGACTAGAGAAGCACTAACATGGTGTGGACTGGACTCCAACCTGAAGATAGGATCTGTATTCAACAGAAAAGGAATGAACATGCAAGGCAAATTCTTATCTGAGATTGTTGGCAAGGTTATCCTGTGCAAGTCTGGAGGACATGACAGGATTTCAGCTAATATGTTCAATCTCATGACAAGGATTATTTTCAAACTAGAAACTGATTGGTCAGCAGTTGTGTTTGAAAAGATAAAAGAGAGTATGAAGAAGCCCAATCTGGGTAGGATACTAAGTCTATACCTAGCTGGTAGTATACCAGAGGTAATGACCCAAGCTGCAGGATCCAAAATTAACCACATGAGGAGAATGGATTTAAGGATCTTCTCTAGGTGGGATAGAGTGTTAACCAAGGAAATGCCAACTCCTGAGAAAGTAACACCTCTGAAGAAGAAGAAAAAGACAGCCCCTGTGGCTCAAGAATCATCAAGCAGCTCAGAAGCGCAGGTAGTGTTCACACCAGATGAAGAAGAAACTAGAAATGCTGGACAATCTCCAACAAGACAAGAAGATGCTGAGAGGCAGGGGGAGCTACCACAAGCTAGTCCAGTACACCTGGAATCAGTCCAGGGGGTGCCTCTACTGGTGGATGAGTCAACTCCACTAGAGAGTGAACAAGCTACCCACACTATACTTGAGGTAATAACTGCAATCAACCAATTAGATTTCTCTCTTGACAATGAAGATATGACTGACAGATTGTCTGATATTAATCAGCAACCTCAGATTCCTAGTCAACCCCCAGATGTTGTCATGGAGGACACATCTGTTGCTTCTCAAGTGGTGTCTGATAAAGTGGTTGATGGAATAAGAGAATCTCCACCCCATCCTCAAAAAGAATTTACCCTAGAAGAGCTATTCCCAGATCTTCTACAAACTGACTTTGAGAAAGAAAGTGCTGCTGCTGAGGGGGAGAAAGTAATTATTGAGGGGGAGCAAGTGGAGACTATAGAGAAAACTGCAGGCACAGAGACTGAGGTACCAAAAGATGCTGGAAGGCTACAAAGGACTGAGAAGGAGTTACCTCCAAGTCCTAAGGACAGGGTTGATATTGCAAGCACATCTGCTTCTGAAGATGAAGAGGTTGCAAGAGCCAAGAAGAGAAAATTTCAAGTTTTCAAGAGGAGAAGCCAGATATATAAGAAAGCTTTACAAACAATAGCACCACAGCCTGCACCACAGTCTGCCCCATCTATAGATTTCAGTTCTCTGATGGTTGCATTGCAGATTAAGATGGATGAGCAAAGACAGGCTTTACAATCTTATATGGATGAAGGGCATAAGTCATTGCAATTTGATCTGGCCCAAGATATTAAGTCTATCAGATTTGAAATGAATCTGAATAAGAAAGAGATGACTGACTGCTTTCATAAGGGAGGAAATGCAGTAGTCTATCTAGTAACTCATCAGGAGAAGATCGAAGCTCAAGTGGATGAAATTGCAGTGAAGTAAGACTATGTCCTGGAGAACCAGCTGAGAATGAATGATAATCTCACTGCTTCACACAATGCAATAGTAACTGAACTAAAGTATATAGCAACTGCCCAGAATGCAACCCTGACCATTGCCAAAGAAGACTTTGACAAAGCATTGCAAGAGAGTCTAACTGCTGTTACTACTGTACTTCAGGATCCCCAGAAGTTAATAACTGAAAAACTCCAAAGGTTGAAACCTTTCTATAATGATGGAGTAAATTACCTAAATGCACAAATCAGATTTCAGAAAGATGATCTAAGAGATCATATTGAAAGAGAAGTCATAAAGGGGGAGAGGGTGTTAGTCAAAGCCAGCTCTGATCATGCAAAGTGGATTTCAAATTCCATCAGAGCCACCCTTGGATATCCTCCATTATGTGATGATGATAATGTGGCAGAGTCTGGAATTAATCCTGCATATCTTGGAGGGGAGCCAGCTGAAGTAGCTCAAGTGATATATCCTCCACCAGACTTTGATATGATACATGCAGATATACAGTCAATGTATAGCCCACCTGAGGGAAATCAAAGGTCATCATAGAAAAAGTAGTTCAGCCAGTGCCTGAGGCTATACTGAAAGAACAAGAAGCTTTACATAAAGAACAAGAAGCCCAATTGTCTAAGAAGAGATTAGGGAGCAAGCTGAATTGAGGCTTGACTTTGAACAATGGAGCCCCACTTCCAGGAATATTATCTTGACTGCATGGAAGGCTGCCAAAGACAATATCCAGGATAGAAACAAGTGGTATTCTGAACTAGAGTGGAGGAATCATGAGTCCAGGAAAGAGACAATTGTGCAATATAGAAGAAAGGCTAAGATGGGAAAGCTACCTCCTAATGCACAGGAGCCTAGCAAGTACTTTCCTAAGCCTTATCATTACTTTGAAAGGCAGAAGATCAAAGCTGAAGATTTGAAAAAGAAGGATCTTAAATGAAAGAAGCCTGCTGCTGATGAAGATACTGAAGCTCCTGTCCAAGCAAAGATACAATCTGGAAAGGGCATTGTGATTAAGGAGACTGAGCAGCAATATGATAGAATTTATCTTTAGTTTACAGTTGTAATCACTTGTATTAAAACTTTCTGTAAACTTTTGAATAATAAAAATGTTGAAGTTCCTAGAACAATGTGATATATGTTAATTTATTACATTATTGTTCTGAGATGATATTTGAGTATACATGTTTGTTTATACATGTTTATGTACTTACCCTGTTATATAATCCTGTTTTACATCATACTCTGACTTTGTTATGTATGGTGTATATCATTGACTAAGGGTTATGACTTCTCCAAATAGGGGGAGATTGTAGGGTATATTGGAACAAATGTACCTGATTTGAAGAAGCCTCACCCTACTCAATGATATACATCAAAATGTATTTGATGTATTTTGAGTTACCTTGTGCAGGCTAAGTATTTGCAGGGAAAGCTGAAAAGTTTCTAAGTCCATGTGTCGACACCCAGAAGAAAAGTGTCGACACTTAAGAAGATTTGTGTCGACATCCAGAGAAGCAGTGTCGACACTTGGAGTAATTGTGTCGACACCAGGAATGCAGAGTCGACACCAGAAGGAAAGTGTCGACACATACAACTTGTGTCGACACTCAATGAAGAAATGACCAGAGAAGCTGTGTCGACAGTTAGAAGCAGTGTCGATACCCAGAGGAACTTTGTCGACATCAGAAAGTGTCGACACTTGGAGGCTGTGTCGACACTCAACAACTCTTAAGCAAAGTTCAAGTACAAGTGTCGACATAATGAAGAATGTGTCGACACACAGCAGAAGACTCAACACATGAAGAAATTGTCGACACTTGGAGGCTGTGTTGACACTCAGCAGATTTCAATAGAGTCTAAGTACAAGTGTCGACACCAAGCAGATGTGTCGATACTCAGCAAAAGTATCAACACAAAAGGCATGTGTCGATACCAAGATGTGTCGACACTTAACAAGTTCAACACAAGAAGATGTGTCGACACAAAGGAGTTGTGTCGACACTTACAAGAAATCAACAAAGTACTGAAGAACAAGGACTTGTGTCGACACACAATATCAGTGTCGACACATGTTGAAGTAGCAGTGTCGAGAAGCAGATTCTACAACACAAGGAGTTGTGTCGACACCATGAAGGCTAGTGTCGACACTTAGTCAACTTGTGTCGACACTTAGTCTATAAGTGTCAACACTTAAAGACAGACTGTCTCGACACTTTCAGACAGTTACAGATATTTCAAGAAGTGACTGGATGACATGACAGCTGCCATTCCAGCCAGTCTACTGCAACTTTCAGAGTTGTCAGAAAGCTGTTAGGAACTGGTTCAGCCGGTCACCATGAAGAAGGCCTATATAAAGGCTTATTCTATCAACAGCAGATGATGATTAACACATCAAAGAAGATTGAGAAGAAGATCAAGCACTTCATTGAAGAATCAAGTCAAGTGAAGATCTAAGTAGTTGGAGAGAGAGAGCTCCTTCCAAGAAGACAACTATTGAACCAGGTTGTGAAGAAGGATTCAGATTGAGATCTGAATCTTAAGTTGCAGTGATTGAAGATCAGCTGCATAGAGAATCAACCCTACTGTGTTCTACATTCAAGAAGCTTTGAAGGAAGCCAAGGGAGGTTGATCTCAGCAGAGTTCTTCCAAGAACTCATCAAGAAACATGTCAACTCTTCTCTCTTATTCTGAGTTGAGGTTACATACATTGTATTCGTAATTTCTTGTAGGATCCTTAGGGATCTGAGTTGTAAGCCTAAAATTATAAAGGCTGAGTGGTAGAGCCTGTGTGCCTGAGTGTAGGAGATTCATTTCTCTGAGTGTAGGCCTTGTGGCTGAGTGTAGGTCTTTGTGAAGACTGAGTGGTAGGGCTATTGAGCCTGAGTTGTAGGAGTGGGATCACTCTGAGTTGTAGGAACCTGATTTGGGTTCTGAGTGTAAGATCTGAGGATCTGATGAATAGTGGAGGAGTTTGGCCAAATCTAGTACACTACTAGATAGGCGTAGGGGGAAAGTGGATGTACCCAGACCTTGGGGAACCTCTATAAAACTGTGTGTACTCTGTGTGTGTGATTCTGTGATTGCTGTACTGAATTGTTGTGAAGAATTATTTATAAATCTGTGATATAATCTGCCTAAAATTTTAAAAAGATAAGGTCACATATTCACCTACCCTCTAGGTGATAGGGTACAATTTCTTTCAATTATGACATGATGTATCCCAAAGATCGAAACAAGTTGCGTATAATCCACAAGAACTCGAACAAGTGGCCTTTCGATAAACTAAAATAGAGCAGTAACGAAGACACAAAAGGTTTTATGTATAATTAAAGGAATGTGTTATCTCAGCAAATCACGTTCCTAGATGCCCTAACACCTTAACCTAATTGACGTGACACACGATTAATATTTATATCATCGGTTAAGGATTTGATTAATGAACTCAGATATATTGCAAGAGAAAACCAATGTGAATAGAGAATTCGGTATAAGTCAGAATGATAGTCGGAAATTCTACATTGCTGTGGTTCTTAGGAAAGTGACTATGACTTTCACATATTAAATGTATAGAATTGGGGCAGTGGAAATGATGATGGATCACTGCAATCCGCGCCTACCTGACATGCTCAGGTCACTATGTTAGAAACATACGGATCGAAATAGAATAACATCATGGTAACGTGAAAGAGTGATTATGGGTCTTAACTATGACTTGATCGAAGCCCATCAAGTACGAATTGAAATATTTGAGTAATTATGTCTATAACACTAGGGGTATAACAGTCCCAGAGAAACTTAAAGTCAAGTGAAAAATCAAACTTGGAAGACATATATTATAAGTATGATCCTTTGGATGTGACTCTGATGATCATAAGAATCAAAACAAAAGTGTTCGATGATGATTTACATGTGGTATATTCTCTCAAAGAATCAATCCTTTCCAAATTTAAATGATTTACTCACCCTTATACCTTGGGAGATAGTTAAGTTATAATTAGAAATCTTGATAGATAACATCTTGCGTTTAAGAATATAATGATTAAGTTTGCTATGGGTATGTATGATTTAGTACTACCTTATTTGATCATAAAAGAGGCTGGGATTTGGAGAATTAAACACAATGATGAAATATCATTACTATTCACGCGTACATGATATAGTCAGTCACTTGATCATAATGGTGAACTATAACCTTGAATGACTCAACTAAGCAAAAGCCATTATATTGGAACTTAAGAATTGAAATGAGGTAACGTTATGATAGATAAGATTAATCTCCTATGGCATGACATTTAAAAATGTAACGACTCAACAAAAAAATTCAAATGACGTGGATGATTAGTTGAAACATACGTATAGGTATGATCCCTTGATTATGACAACATCGAGAACTGGGACACATACATTGATAACATCATGATCATTTTAGGAAATTCCTGACTATGAAGAGACCAATTTTTGCTTGCTAAGGTGAATACGATGAAATTACACGAGAAGTAATGAGTGTTTATAAGATTCTCGTTATGATGGAAATGATTTGTGTCAGACCTCACCAATTCTGAAAAGATACGCTTATAAGTTTATGATTTAGATTATATGTGAAAAGCGATTGGGAGTCATCTGTATCAACATCAATATCAATACTGATTGTTTGATGTACGCTTGAAAGGTGAACACTTTATAAATCATGTATTACTATTTATATAGAGGTGTGATAAGTCATGAATCTGGAAGAAACAAGATGATGATCTTTTCATCACATCATAATCTTGGAAGTTGGTTAATTACTATGCATAAGTTGGATTTTCGTCATAAATGATATCACGATAACTTGTATTGGAAGAATCTATATGGTATAAGACATAAGACATGATGCGATTCTGGAAGAGAAATATGAGATTTATGTGCTCAATTCTACATATAAGATCACTAATTCTCACATACTTGGTGATCCTTGTTCGTAAGGGATTTTGAACCAACCAATGATTAAGATTTATTTAATGATAATGTGTCAGAAGACTTGGAAATATGCTCACGTAACCTTGATTGTGAATATCACGAAGTATAACGAAAATACATTTGGAAGGGACGGTTACCGCTGATAGAGTTTTCTTATAAATAACATATGCGAGAGAAGTATTGAAATGAGTCCTTATAAAGCTTTGTATGATAAGAAGTGTCAGACGTCGATATCTTGGGTTCAGGATGTAGACACGAGGAATCTTGGTTCTGATTATGTGAAGGATACGGAGGCACAAGAAGCTCAGTCCTCGATACATGGGGTCATACTTGATCCTGGAACGGATCGGCCCCTTAGCTTACCGACTGCAGCTGCCACCGGAGTTGAGTATCCTACACGACGTATTCCACATCTCTTCGCTGCGAAGAGCTCTCCATCGGCCAGAGCAACATATTACCGCTACAGCAGGGCCGGTAGCTCCTCATAGATCAGCTTGTTTAGAACCAATCCGGATCAACGATACAACGGTCCGAGTGTCGCGGGAGAAGAAGGTTCACCTAGTGAAGGTAATGTGGTTCAACCACAAACGGGAGAATCACACCTGGGAGTCGATGGATCTGATGCAAGAACAACACCCCGAGCTATTCACTTCAGGTAACGCTTTAATTAATGTTTGAAGTATACTTGAAAACCCCGTAGACCCAAACTTGAATTTCGGGGACGAAATTATTCTTTTATTTATTGGGATTTGTAACATCCCATGTTACTTCTAGACCCCTTAACTCAGATTGGGTTGGACATGAGGTGGAGTTAGGGTGGATTTACATAGGACCCACTATAAGGTTCGAGCCTAAATAGGGACCCAAACCACAACATGACCCCACCACATTGCCCTAACCCTAAAAACAATCTAAGTGCACCCTAGGGCATGCCATTAGGTCAACACTTTGACCCCAGTTGACCAAAGTCAACCTTTGGCCTAATTTGGTCAAACCCACACTCATAAGCCCAATTAGCCTAAGTAGGGAACCCCTTGACCCAACCCAAGTTGGGTGGTGCCACTAAGCTCATGACCATCAAATGGGGTCAGCCCACTCATCTTGTTGACTAAGTCAACTCTCCAAGTCAACAAATCAACTATTTGACCTAAAAGAGGGAAATGAAGATCAAGCCACCCTCCCTTGGACCAAGCGCACCAAATTTGGCCCATGGCTAGCCCAAGTGAACAAGACCAGCCCTACCCCTCTGAATTAGGAGAGAGAGTACATGCATGAGGGCATTTTAGAGAAATTACCCAAAGGAGGAGAGAGAAGGTGAGTTAAGAGGAAGAAGCCACATGGACTTGGCTCCATCAGCCCCACAATGGTGCTGGCTGGCCTCCTCAGTAAATTCCAAGAGGAATTGGCAGAATGGTGACCACTTGGCATCCTTGGTGACACAACCAAAGCCCAAACCGAGCTCATATAGATAGTATCTCCCTATACAACCATCCTTAGCTCAAACCGACCCCTCCATTAGCTTCAGAAGGTGGAAAGGAGTGGAATTCGATATTTGGATCAAAGCATTTGGTGGGGAATAGAGTTCGGGAGCTAGCTCGTCGGAGAGGAAAATTTCCATGGCCAACCGCAGCCAAACCCGCCGCCAAGCCCCAATCCAGGTCCGTTTCACCTCACCTCTACCCGTGCTAGTTTCCTAGATCTATTAGGCGAGACATCTGGCTCAAATGAGCCAGATCCAAGGTGAGCTTTTTCACGGATTTTGGAATTTTGATGGAGTGCAAGTTCGCCGGAAACCGCCGCCTCCGACCACCATTTCGCTGCCAAACGTTGGCCACCACCTCAACGGAGGTGGTGGTGGTGGTAGCCGGCCGTGGAGGCTAAGGGGTGGCCGGGAAATGAGGTTTGAAGGTGCTCCAGGTCGGGACAATCTCGGCCCTTGGCTGAAGGAATAAGATGAATGGATTCCCTCCAATATTGCTTTAAGATTCGTGCCTTATTAATATATTAAACTTTAGTAATGCTGTCACAAATAGTCAGTGGCATTGCATGTCATTTTAGGCCTCTTAGAGGCATTTCCAGAAACTGGACCCTAAATTAAAAATGTAGCTGAATGTCTTACCTTTACGTTGCCACCTTGAATGTGTGATGTGGTGTAGTATACAGTCTTGTAGGGCATTTCTCCTAGGACTGGTCCTAGATAAGGGCAGAAATTCATTTGGATGCCCAAGTCAAACCAGCAATCACCATGGCCCCAAATTTGGATACATGCATGATTAGGTCATATCTAGCCCCTGTCAAAAATGGGGAATTTTTGGGACAAATATTTCTATAGTTTTAGTCATAATATCAAAATCTAAATAAATGAAATATTTGGAGTTATATGACTCCTCATGGCCCCAAATTTTGGTGGTAGGTCCTTGGGGACATAATTGGTGCATGATACAAATTTTAGCACATTTGGATCACTGCATGTTGGAGAATCCACTTGCATGTGTTGGTTTATATATTGCTTTGGTGCGCCCATAGCAAATAATTAAATATGGTGCATTCGGCCTAATTGAGGCACTCAAAAAAATCATGGATTTTATTCATGTGGTTCATTAGGGTAAAGTTCACCCCTCTGATTAATTATGGGATTTTTGGAATCAAAAATCCCATTAATTGGAATTTTTAAAAATATAGCTCTTTTTGAAAATAAATTGAAAAAATAGGTTTTACTCAAGTAAAAATCCTCAAACTTTGCCAAGTTCAAAATATGGTTATATTTGACTTAGGAAAATTTGATCTTTCTGTTTGAAGAACGTTTGGAGTAAAATACCTTGAAATGCCCATTTTACCCTTTTTGCATTTATTCTTGAATTGATGGAAATACACTTCAGATAGATTTGGAAATATTGCTAGTGTTGTATAATTGTATTATTAGTTTTGAATAATTATTTCAGAATTTATGGGTGTACTGATGATGTTTAAATTAATATAATGGCATTTTGGTAAATATGTAAGAATGGGAATTGTTAGGCCATTACACTATAAAAGTTGATGAAACTCTGCCCATAGTCTTACATTAATATTTTACATGTTATGTAATTTTCCTGGAATTTTGGATTACATATTCCTTGTACTTCGTTTGGACAATGGAAATTATGTAGATTTGGTATTAAATAAGGAATTGGTATAAATAATCAAAGAAAAATTATGAAACCCTGTACACAGAAATATTTTATCAATATACAACTCAGGAAAAATTATCTAGGTCAGAGGATTTTAAATTATACTACTTCATGTGTAAAGCGACATAGGAATTAAATTAAAAGATTTAATTAAGGGATTATTTGACCAAGGAAAATTATGAGAATTCATATGATAGTTCCAGTAGCCCATACCACCCTAGGATAAATAGTTAGGGGCAAGAGACCCTAAGGATTGGAAGACCCCATTTTTGGGGTAATAATAGGACATGGTCTGCATATAACATAAATATGTCTTGCTTTAGGGGATTACCAGAGGATTGATTATCGGAAGAAATAAATGAGTGCAATATGAATAATCCCTGGTGGGTAGTATTGTCTTAGTGACAGGATTAAAAGTGCAAGTCTTTAGGTAGCAACCAGAGTGGAGGTCGACGGAAGACCGTCGGTTTCCCGGTAATATCTTAAGTCACTAGGATTGTTCTAGAGCAACAATGAGAGCTGGGGTGAAACATGGGTAGTCATCAACTAAAGTAAATATCCTTGCGAAAGGGAACTTTGGGCGTAATCCCATCGTAGTTCCTAGTGCCCCTGAGAACCCTTCACCGGGTATACCCTGGGCAGTCCTGGGATTAAACTTAAATCACTAAGTATAATAACCCGTAGACAAGAGTAGTCTAATAGGTTAAGACATTTGTTGTACCTACTCACCCGTGTAGGGTTGGAGAGATTCATGATATATGCTCACCCGTGTAGGGTTTGAGGGAATTGGTATAAAGGCACTATTGTGCGTTCTCACCCGGGTTGGGTTTGAGGGTTTCAGGACAAGTTTGGTCCTGCGAGCGGAAGGCTCGGAATAAAATACTTGCATGTGCATAAATATAGTGACGGGGCATGCAGTACTGGTCGTTCGTCACACCGATGGCAGTACGGTGCACCAGGCGGTTGTGAGGGTTAGAGGGGCCAGTGGGTTGTTTTACACTGCGGTCTGGAGGACGACCCCCGATAACGCACATCCGACCCAACATGACTGACGGGTTGTCAGCAAAGTATGTACGCGAGACTCTAAAGTGCACCTTGGACGTGTATAGAGGCGTATGAGAGGGGTCTAGGCTTGGTAGTGTGCATACCGGCCTAGAAGCGGAGACGCTCGCTCCGCTGCTGTCGTAGCCACAGCGGTGGTACCTGAGAGTGATGCTAGCTCTCAAAAAGTGGGAACTAAAGGTCTGTGATCACAGAGTCGTTGTGTGTGAGTTGTACTTGCCTGTGCATAAAATTGCATCATAACATTGATTCATATTAGGTCATACGCTTCATAGATCCTTAAAATATAAATTAGTATGGGCTCTTTTATATGATAAGTTAAATTTCCTGGAAATCCTAACTTATATATTTGTATGGGCATTTATATAAGTTAGGGTACTTTTGTGATGGTAGTATAGTGGTAGAATAGTTTATTTACATGCTCTTACTGCTGTTCTTTACTTCCTTTACTGTACTGCTCTTTACTTGTACTATATACTTAGAACTGCTAGAGTAGAATAATAATACCTATTACAACTGCTAGTTAGTTCCTGTCACCTGCTTCCACTTTTGCTACCCCTTGTTGTCCTCCGCTTCGTCCTCCCGCTCGGTGCCTAGGAGTTGCGGGGCGAGGTGCGGAGGAAATGACTTAGTCTTTTTGACTAATGGTCGGTGACCATACTATTTTTAGGAGCCCGTGGAGATGGAGCACCAGCACGACGAGGAGATTGGATGTGAGGAGAAGATACCGCTGCAGCAGGCTACTACCACTACTGTGCATCCTCAGGTGGGACGAATTCTGATGTACTAGTATAGCTTCCGCTTTTGTTTGTGAGAGAGAGAGAGAGAGTTGATTTTGATGTACCGGGCATAAGCCTTTATTACTCTTTCGTTTTGTACTCATTTTGGACTATGTTGTACTATTCATTCCATATATATATGATGTACTCTGTGACTCATGGACTTGTAGATTTGTTACATTATTACACTTCGTTTCTCATATTGGCCTATGTATATGATCGTAATAGCCGGCAGGATCGGCGTGTTGTGGTGTTGACTAACCCGGGCGTTAGTGCCACCGTAAGACGGCGGTTCTGGGCATAAGGCCCGGTAGCCCTCCTTGGTAAGGGGGAGGTTGGGGTCTCACAGTTGAACTGGTGGGAGAAGCAGCCTATCGGTTGGCGTTGTCTGCGGAGCTGAGTGGATTGCACGACGTCTTCCACGTCTCCATTTTGAGGAAAGCCTTGGTGGAGGCTAGTGTGGTGATTGAGCTGACATCGGTGCCGATAGTGGAAGACTTGAGGACGCAAGTCCATCCGATTGCTATAGAGGATTCGGAGACTCGGTAGTTGTGGAATAAAGAGGTTTAGACTCGTGAGAGTCCGATGGGACAACTGCGGTCGTGAGGAGCTCTCGTGGGAGCGAGAACAAGCCATGCTAGAAGAGTATCCAGAGCACTTCGAATCAGGTAGCATTTAAGTGTGTTCCTTTTTGCTTTGTAATTTCGGGATGAAATTCTATTAAGGGGGGAGAGTTGTAACACCCCAGATTTTGAGAGAGGGTCGATTTGCGTTTCTGGCCAATTTTTTTCGGTTTTTGGCATGGGCCACACGGCCCGGGACACGGCTGGAGTCGACGACTTGGCCGCGTAGTCGATACTTTGCGCTCGACGAAGTGTCGAGACAGGGCATACGGCCTGCGACACGGGCGTGTCGCAGGGCGTGTCGAGCACGTGTCGACACTCGGCCCGGGGTGTCGACATTTTCGCTCGACAATGTGTCGAGACATGGCACACGGCCTAGGACACGGGCGTGTCCAAGGCCATGTGGGTCTGTCGACGAACTTCAGTCGACGATGTTCACTCGACGACGAGTGTCGAGTGTCGAGTGTCGAGACTAGGGCACACGGCCTGTGACACGGGCATATCACAGGGCGTGTCCCGCTTGGTCGACGATCTTCGCTCGACGTTTTTCCGCGGTGTCGACACAAAGGCTGTCGACGAGTGTCAAGACTTCGCACACGGCGTGGGACACGGGCGTGTCCCAGGCCATGTCCTTCTCGGGTTATTTTCGGGGCTGTCTCGCTGGAGGCACACGACCGACCACACGGCCGTGTCAGTTGGGACACGGGCGTGTCGGGTCGAACACGGGCGTGTCGAATGCCCGTATGCTGTTCCAGGTGCGTCAATTTGAGACGGCGAATGGGGGACACGGCCCTGGACACGGGCGTGTGCCAGGCCGTGTTCGGCCCAGGTATTTTATTTTTCAGACGGATCGTGGCCATTCCTTTCCCTATTTTGGGATCTGATGGTTCAGGTCTGCTCTTGGGAAGTTAAGTCCGAGAATAGGGTTGGAAACCCTCATTCTTCTTCAAGCTTTTCTCTTACTAAATTCTAGAGAGAAGGGAGAGCAAGGAAGAAGGAGAAGGAGGGTTTGGGCTGTAGGAGAAGCTTCGGTGCTCCAAATCGCGAGCCGAGTCCAGATCCGTGGAGGCTAGATCTCTGCGAAGGTTTTCATCCGGCTATTTACATGCCATGCCTACTGCAATGTGGGACTAACCCCAACCACAGAGGATATTCCGTCAAGGGGGGAACGCTTCCGGCGGGTAAAAACACTTCTCCTCTCGGTGTTAGGATGCATGTATTTAGCATCATTTCTTTTCTAGTTTTAGGAACCAAACACTCAAATGAGAGGGATTTTGGGTCGCTAAGGTTCAAGAGGAACCTCCGGGTCGATTGCGTCCGTCCCCGACATGATTTGCATTAGAGATCCGCTCCGTTAGTGGATTAGGCATGGTGGGTGAAGCCGTAGTCGCGACCGTTAGTCCGACTCGGTGATGTTGCATACGAACTTTAAGGATTCGTAGAGTTTCCGTTGCGGCAAGATGCCGTTTGTGATGTGGTGATGTTTCCTATTTTTCTCGAGTGAGTACGTGTAGTCAGAACCGGACAAGGTTAGCTCCTCGTGGCGGTAGATGGTTTCCTTGGTGGACAAGGTTAGCTCCGCATGAGTTGTAGATGGTTTCCTTGGTGCGCGGGAACGCTGCAGTACAAATGAGGGACTAGGGTGGAATTGTCTTGGTTTGTGATGTGCCAAGGCGTGGCTATGTCTCCGTGGTCGGCTGGCTATCCCGTGACGTTCACGTCATGTGTGGAGAGTGTCCCGGCGAGACTAGTCCCCTTCTGTGAGACTGACGAGAATGCCAAGCATGGGGGCAAGCCCGGGCAATGAGGCCATGAGCGGGTGGGGTCCGGCAAGGCTTCTTAGAATCGGTCAGTTTGTGTTTGTTGGAATCCTGACATGAGACGTCAGAGCTTGTAGGCAATCCCGGGTCTAAGACCTTGAGCGGGTGGGGCCTTGCAAGAGTTCCATTTGGCGGCCTGTGTGCCGTTGGGGGGGAATTGTGTTACCCCCTTTGTTTGTGGCTTTATGCCAATGGGGAAATGATGAGTACCCATGTGATGTGATGATGTGCTAGATGCATACGAGATAGGGTGCCTTGGGTGAAGCCCGGGTTGTTGCATACATGTTGCATAAGTAGGCCCTTTTTATTATATGCTCAACCCGTAGAGAACATGTATGATGTGTGTGATATCCAAGCCTGTTTCTATAGTTGATTTTCTTGCTTATGATTATTGCATACGAAGTGCTAACTTTCAGGTTGGAGGGGTACCCCGGGGTCCGTTAGGGGCGACCGGGAGGAGATGTGTTGTTACACAGTTTGAGGTCAGCCTTTGCTGACCCACGTTACTAATAAATTTTACAGGGCGAGGATAGCATGCAGGAGCTAGCTCGCCGTCCAGAAAGGCCTAAGCCTCATGAAGTGCTTTTCTCTTTTGTAGCTCTACTTATATGATGTTGTATGTTTGAGATTCATGTTGTCCGGCTTGCATGCCGAGGTAGACTAGGTGTGCTATGCACTTTCTTGACTGTTGTATTATTTGAGTTTGGACACTTGTTGTAAGGCCATAAGGCCATTGTTATTACTCTTCTTGTAGTGGATAACTTCTAGTCTTGCTTTTGTTTCCGTTGTGTTGTGCAAAGTATTTTGAGTGTGGGTAGCTATATTAACTTATAATACTAAAGCTGTGGCGTCCGTATGTTGTGGGGCCCCGGCCGGACCCATATTATACGTTCATTACAGGGGAGGTGTTACAGTTGCAGCGACGTCATCGTCAAGGTCACTAGACGTCTGCCAATAGTCGAGAGGAAGAAGGGTATTCTATGCATGCGAAAGCGATGAGAGAGACGCAGCGGGCGACGAAGGGTGTTCTGGCGAATATTGCCAGGGGCTCTCCAGGTAAACCAAATGCATACCTATTTCACTATAAATGCTTCTTCATTTGAATTTATGCTTAATAGAACACAAACTCTAGACAAGGGGTTGAAGAGGAAGAAACAAGAGAAGGATAAATCGATTGACAGGAAGGGTATAACATTTCAAAATGAAGAGGCAAAGTTAAGGTTCAGAGAGTTGAGAACCACCCCATTCATCATGGAGAGAGGATTTAAAATGGATAAGCAAGCTTGGAACCTAGCGTACGCAAACCAAATATGTGCCTTATGATGGGAATATTTTTGTCACCCGTGAACTTATGCTGCTCTCTCCCTCCTCTGCGAGTTCTATGCAAACGCAATAACAGCGGAGGGAGAATCAACCATTGTGAAAGGGAAGGAGGTAGCATTTTTGGTCAAACGGATTTCTGCATTGTTTGAATTGGATGACCACGATCAAGATGGCCACACTACTATCCTAACTAAGGTCACTCCACAAGAAATGGCAGAAGTGGTTTGCCTCACTATAGGGCTGGAATGGGCTAACAGGTCATCCAACTCACTGAAGGCCACATGCTTAACAAGACAAGCAAAGGCTTGGCTCCTATTCATCAATGCCACCATCCTACCAACAAAACATCTTAACAGCGTGCCTCTCCGTAAAGTTGTTATTCTCTATTGTATACTCAAGAGAATAAGGTTTGATGTGGGGAAAGTCATCGCACTTCGGTTGAAGGGATAAATATGGGAGAAGAACCCTAAACAACTTTGGTTTCCCGTTCTTATTACGGATCTGTGTCGTGCTGTTGGAGTGCGGGAAGAAGAAGATGATGTGACTAAGAAGTTTAAGGATCACATAACCAAGACAGTGGTGGAGGTGTGCATAAAAGTATCTGAAGATCCTCCCAAGGTGCAGCCCTCTAAAGCATAATATGACAAACCTATGAACATTTCAATTCAGCTAGAAGATGGAGGAGGTGATCCCGATGCCATGATGGAGGATATATAATATATGAATGCTCACCAGAGATGCCACCATCTTTATGTGCAGGAGGAATTAGATGATCAAAGGGCTATCCTCTATAAGTTATTGGAGAAAGCTAAGCTCCCTAGGTCGCAGTCCAAGTTGAAGATGAGAAAGTAATTTGATAATACATGCTACTTGCTTAACTCCGAATGTGTTCGAGTGGACCCTCGCATTGTGAACAAGTCGGCTGCTGATAATGAGACAGACGAACATACTGATGACGAAGAAGAAGACGAGGACGAAGGTGAAGCAAAAGGTGGTGTTGAGGAAGAAGATGATGAAGATGCTGATGATGAGGAAGGTGCTGAGGAGAGCGATGAGGATGATGCTGACAATGGTGAAGACGATGGAGATGGTGACGATGAATAGGAAGTCCCATTCTCTTTTGGTTTGGTTTTAATTACATGATGATTTGGACTCTTTTGGTTTTTTATTGAACTATATTTTTGGATAAATCATATTTTTTTACCTTTCTGCATGATGATAATTTTTGTTGGTGTGTAGAAGCACAGTTTTTGGCGTAGATACTCTTATATGATATTATGGACATGCTTTAGTTTATTAAAGATACCACATGGGGCACTTTTATATTGGTTGCTATGTTTTATCAAGTATACTTGCTTCTGTTATTAGCTAGATAATTATTTTCATATAATCCTTCTTAGCACTTATATTCTATTGCGTCTTATGTCACTTCAAGTGCAGGTAATGCGACCGTGTTCACCAACGAAACTCCTTATGTAAATTGAGAAGCGCATTTTTTTGGAAGTGTTGGTCATCTTGCGAACATGTGAATCAATATTCACGCGACTTCAATTCTTCAGGGGAGTTATTTAATTTTAATTGCTTTCTTCCTGATATTCGAATGCTCATTCGACAAAGTCATTAATAATAATAAAAACTAGTGCTCTAGAAGTAGAGTTGTTAGGGCCTAGCAACGCTTTATGTGTGGAGGGGTGTATCCCTTACACACTGGGTAAGGGCTACATTGATCATAAATTCAATGATACTAATTAGTGCTCTTGATTAATCTATGAGCTACTCTAGATTTATTCAACGATCGATAGGGCATGCCAATCTTAAGAAACCAACTATTGAATTTGAAGCTTGAAATATGTTGGTTTGACTGAGCTCACTTAAGCAATTATTTTCGTGCACTAAAATTTTTTCTTTTTGTACTTTCATTGCAAGCTTTCCAACATTATCTTCTAAATCCAACGGGGAGTGGCGAGTAAGAATGAAGTAAATGATGTACACCAAAACATGAGAATAGTTAGTCTATTTTGATCATTCACTATAATAGTTGAGTTTGATCCATTTTATACACATCATTCCATGACTAATTTCATATGTTCCTACTAATTGTGTCTTAATAAGCTAGCCTATTGTGAGTGTTTTTAAAAATTCATAGTGATATGCGGCCTGAGTATATGTATACATACTTGGAATGATCCCTACTATGATATATGTGAAAAGAGAGTGAAGAAAATAAAATAAAATTCATAGTGATATGCGGTCTGAGTATGCGAATGCGTACTTAGAATGATCTCAACTATGATATATAAAAAATGAAAAAGAAGAAATATTATAGTGACATGTGGCCTAGTTATGTGCACTTATACTTAGAAAGATCCCTACTATGAATAGTCTGAGAAAAATGTGACAAACCCCACAATATGGCGAATAATTAAGATTATTAACTAGGGAACACCTTTCCATTATCAAAGTATACATAAACACCAAGCCAAGCTTAAACATATCCAAGTTTCATTGGAACTACTAACTCATATGGAGGTTAAATCAATTGCTTAGCTATGCTTATCATTTCCTGTAGATGTGGGGGTTCAACTTGGAGGAAGTATTGCATGAGAGTACACTATTTGTTTTGAGAAAACCACACATCACACTATGATTTTTATTTGAGCTCTAATCATCCATCTAACTAATGGAATTGTGAATGGTTGGATTTCTATTGATTGTTAAACATATCATTTTAGTAAAACGAATCTTTTAAGTATGCCTCGATTAATTGGTTTTTCAAGAAGAGAAAAAAAGTATCATTTTAAACATACACTGTGTATTGTCCTTTACCAAGATAATTATTGTGAATTTTTCTTTGCTAGGGACTAACAAAGATTTAAGTGTGGAGGTGTGATAACTTCTCACATGAAGTTATCTACGCCGAATATTTCTACTTCTTGCTTAGTGAAAATGAGAATAAATGAGCTTAAATGATAACAAAATATGATTAATTATTGATTTAATATTTATTGTATTAAGTTGGTCATATTCCATTATTTTTATGCAAGATTCGTCGAGGAAATCAAGTTTGAGGAGTAATGCTGAATTCTGATTTTCGGCCTAAGTTAGTTGTTGCAACAACCAATTCTGAAACTGCAACAATCGTCCACCCAGAATTCATATTTCTAACTTCAAATTGCTGCCGATTTCAATTATGGAAGGAGGCATCTCTTCAGGAGGGGTGGACATTTTAATTGCAAGAACCGACCAAATGGAGATAGGGGAGATTAATTTTGGATCTAAGGAGGAGATCACCATCAAGGGTTTGAAAAAAAACCTCCATTGGAGAGCAACGACTAGAGGAAGAAGAAGGAGATCTTCGTGCAGATTGAAGAAGCGACTTTGGGAAGAGATTCCAGCAGTGATTAAGCGTGAACTACCATGTTTTATAAGATCTAATTCAATGCTTTGTGTGATTCCTCCATCGTCATGAACTAATTTTCCTTAATCTTGTATTATGAGAGTACTTGGTTGTGTGTGATGATTATTTTCTAGTTTTTCTTGTTGAGAATGTGTGGTGAATGTTCTTTATTAATTTTATGATCTTTATTCTGAAATGTCTGACCAAGATATATTTCATCTTTATGCTACGCTTCATAAATCGAGAGAGGAGTTGCGGTAGTATATCATAATTTTGATATAGCATTTGAAGAGAGAAAGAGACTTCCTCTTAGTGTTAGCAATTTTGGTTTTTGCTCTTTAAGCGGTTCTTATTTTACCCGAGGGGAAATATAGAACTAGGGTTTGCTGATATCGAGAGATACGATTCTCTATTTTAAAATCATTGCAAGGTACTTTCACTACGCATTTTCACAACAACACATTTACTTATTCATCACACTAAACCTAGGAAATCATTATACAAGATTATATCTCCAATTTGATAAGAAAAGTATTTTTCCAAAGATTTGTAGTAATTTCATTCAGAAGTCTTCATTTCTAATTTTAGTAATTTAAGAAAATCACTAATTTTGTCTTACTTGGATTTAAGGAAAAGGCCTAACTGGTATTTTCAAGCACTGAACTCATCACCTCCTCGTGGGAACAATTCTTACTCACGTTTTATTACTTGACATGACACGTGCACTTGCGTTTAAATACGTAGACCATTTTGGGCATATCAGGCGACCACAAGAGGAATTGGGATCTTATTCTTCTCAAGCCCAACTTGCCTATAATAATTCTAAAAACCGCTATACCGGTCTCTCCCCAAACAAAATTGTGCATGGTTACAAATCTCGTGTGCCTCTTGACGTGATTCCAATACCTCCCACGAATAAGTCAAGTCAATTTGTCCATGTCTTTGCTCATCAATTACATGTGTTGCACCACAAGATCCGGCGGCGGTTATCAACTACAAACGATGCTTACCATCCTCAGGCAAATATGCACAAGCGAACTCACACTTTTGATGTTGGAGATTTAGTTTTGACGAAGTTAATTCATGAACGGTTACCCTGTGGTTGCATCAAAAAATTAGCCAGCCGGTGCGTTGGTCTTTTTAAGATTTTAAAGAAGTTAGGTGACAACGTGTATATACTCAAATTGCCTATCGAGTGGGGCATAACACCGTGATTAATGTTTCTGATCTTACATTGTTTCATGAAACAGTACAAGAATTACTTTGCCCCTCTTCTTTTTCTCCTCACGACCATTCTCATGGGTTTGGAAGCGATACCACATCCCCACATTTTTCTATTTGGAGCTACCCCCCCCCCCCCACTACTAGTGAGGCTCCGGGTGATATTATGCTTGTTACTAATGTTTTTTCAAGTTTCCAATGGTTCTCTTTGTTCCCGATCAGATTTTGGATGACCAAGTCATTTCTTCCACTGATGGGGTGTGCACTACTACTTGGTTCGTTGGAAGGACTGTCCCACTTGTAATGCCACTTGGGTGACCGCCGAGGAGATGGAGAATCTTGATGATGACATGCTGCACCGTTATTATTTAGACCATTCACCGGTGATGAGTTGTTTTGAGCGAGGAAGGATTGATAGTGCCGACCCGACACGACTTGACGGCACGAACGCACCACTACAACCTCCGACCCAACACGAGAAGGACATATCGCGACATGCTCCAATAAAACAGATATTTCTCTAGTTTGTTATCTTATAAAACTATTTTGCACATTTAAATTTGCTATCGCGAATCCGCTCGACCAAAATATTAGGCAGTCCTAGGCTACTTTCATTTTCCGGCGTCTTATTTTAGACAATAACATTTGGATGGCTAGGATTAGCTCTTGGTGATGTGTAGTTGGGAGTGCTTCACTTGTGGAGTATAATTTCTCCTATTTTTATGCCAAACCCTAATGAAAAATTATCTTAGCATTTGCTCTCCCCGGGTACCCGACTCTAGCGGCGTGACTACCTATTCACGAGACCGACTAGGGCAATTCCCCTTCCTCAGTATGACATCGACGGCCCCCCTATTTGGCATGACACCGATGACCCTCCTTCGGCGAGACACGGCCTCGGTGGTGGTGTGACTCCGCTCCTCTCCTCGTGTGAAGCGTGGAAACCCTTGCGTGCGACTCACGCGTTTATCTCAGTTGGGTATCGTTTCTCTCCTCCCTCCTTGGTGTGATTCTTTTGAAAATTATTTTGCATTGTTCTTGCGTGTGCGATTGATCTGGTGTATCGTTCAGAATTGCTACACAAATCAGTGCAAGGAGATTGCGTTGCCGCCTCCCCACCCATTGGTTGGAGGAGGGCTGATGTCCTGCGGTTATTCTTGTGGGAGGTAACACTCACCCGACCAATTCTCCGCATCGAATTATAGTTTCTGCTTTGCCCGTCATTGTTGCTTGGAATTTAGCATTGGGATTTATTGTCTTAACCTAGGCAGAGTCCCGCTAACCGCACGCCACATATTTGATGAATTGTCTGAATCACACTTGAATAGTAACTGTGCATAATCTCGTCGAGTTACTACATCAGTGGCAAACAGTGGCCATGGTATGTCATGGCCTGCCAAAAAAGAAAAACCCTCAAGCACTCATCTGCCAAACCCTCTCTTCTTCCGATCCAGCGACTCCACTGTTCACCTTTTTTTTTTCATTTTAACTACCGCCGCCGGCGGAGCCACCAGCGGCCTGCCCGTCACCCACCGGCGGGTTTGCCGGACCCCGACGAACCCGCCGAGAGTTGTCTGGTGGCGACCAGTGCCCGTGAGCCCTAGTTCTGGGTTTCACGGGCAGGGCAACCGCCGTCGATGGTCCTGCCCGATCACAGTGAGACAACCCCCGACGGGATTGTGGGGTTCCAGCGAACCCGATGGCAGGTGGCAGAGACCAATCTATAGCGTTATTATTATTTTTAAGTCATTCATTTTCCTTAAACATTTTAAATAAAAAAAAGTAAAAAATTACAAAAAAATAAAAAGCATAATTTTTTTTATAATATATATATATATATGGCCCCGGATCTTATGCGCAGAGGTTTTAGTGCTTAGATGCGTAAACCCTGATTGAGAGAGTGAGAGAGTGACGATGCCGGCGAGCCCCGGGTGGCCGGTGGCCGGGAGCCCGTGCCGCCGGTCACCCCTGCTGCAAATAAGCAGACTGAGAGAGCGGAGGTTGGTGGTTGCGGGCTTGTCGGCCACCAGCCGACCGGGATTTGTCAGCGTCCCCACCGACAATCCCCGGGCGGCCGGTGGCCGGCGAGCTCGCAGCCGCCGCCCTCCATTACTGCACGATGAATCACAGCTGTTATTGGCGCAATGAACTGGGATGATGGCCTCTTTGCATCTTCATATTTAAGTTCTCTTTGCACACGATTAACCCGCATATATATTGTTCAAACTGGAAAAACTCCTACTCCAAAATTCGGATCAAGGCAGTCTAAGGTTATGAGTTCAGCGGCTGGGCTCGACGGTTAACGGGCTAGGATGCAAAACAGTCAGGCAACAAAAAGGACCACATGCGCTGCGGTAGGGAGGTCCCACCACGTAACAGGATGCTTAGAAGAAGCTTCCCCTCCCCAACTAAATATGGTCGAGTAGGGTACGAGGTAGATTCTAGCTGGAGACTAAGTCAAGGCGGAAACTAAGATGAATGTTCACTAACACACGACCTGTCTCTCTGAAGAAAATAGCGAAAGGCTCAGCATGAACTTTAAGAAATGAGGTGGTCGAGAACTTTGTGAGATTCTGCAATCCTTCTTCTCGTACCTCTGGGGTCCAATTTATAAGAAAATCCAAGAATATGGGGGTCTTATTTATAGCCCTACCCCGATGACTAGGCGACTTCTTGGGGGAGCTCGCTCAGGTTGGGTGAGTATATGAGGGGAGCTCGCCATACTCGCCCATGCCTTCTAATATCTTGAGCATTGACTCTGACTTTTGTCTTGACTTGTTAACTTTGACTCTTGCTGACCTGGCTCTGGGGCAGTCCACCCTCGACGAATATGGGTTGTGCACAATCCCTGCTCTTTTTGAGCGATGTAGAAGCTCGGAAAGAAAAAATCTAACACTTATTTGACGAGCTGGTTTAGCGAGTATCTGGGTTGCGCATGACCGATGGATATCTGCTGAACCCTATAAATAAGGGGTGGCTGACCTTTGAGGCATGCCTTTTGAAATCTCACACGATGTCAAAATCTGCTGAAAAAGTCTACCAAGTGAGTATTGCTGCATTGTCTTGATTCCTCGGGCCTACAAAGTTGAAAAGGCTGCAAGAGGGCGAATACGTTGCTGACCCTCATCCGCCCATGAAAACAAATTGAAGAAGAAAAAGAAATCGCTCGGCTCGAAAAATTATAACCAGCCTCTGGGCATCGAGGATGTCGCCTCCACGGCCGACCATTCTGACATCCCAGCCCACAAAAAAAACTCCTCGATGATCTCGGGATGAGCGACATTCTCGAGCAATTGGAGCCTGAACCTTCTCGCCTTTCTTTGACGTCTTCTCCCCCTACCCGGTGTTTAAGCCAAAAACTGGCCTCAACGATAATTCGGACCTTAGGGTGTAACCGACACCTACTTCTCCAAAACTCAATCCCCTGACTAGCAACAAAGAACCAAGTACGGGCCCTTAGCCTCAACTGGGAGGTCCTTCCACTAACCTAGAAGATCTCTGAGTGTTTCCCCTCTAAAGCCAATTGTTGGGCTAGGAGTACCTCAGAAAGCACTAACCGGTTTTCAGGAAATGAAAAGGCTTGCACTCTAAGATATCCTATGGGTCATATTTATAGGCTTCTAGTATCTGGTCTTCCAACAACGTAGATTCACTGTTCTAAAAGGATATTTGCAGCTCAACTTGGTTTGCCAACAGTGTAACTCCGCTGTTTTGAGGAGCTAAATGCAAACCCAAGGGGAATCCAGGTAATTTCTCCTCTAGGTCATGCTGGGTGGAAACCCTTCCTCTATTCTGTAGGCCTTTCTCCTACTCTTGGCTATAAACCCTCCTGGCTTCCCCTATAAGGGACCTAGGCACAAGCCGTGAGGCGTCTGGAGCGTCGAATGGTGAGGCGTAACTTAACGCCAAGAATTAAAAGGGGCGCTAGGTTGCCAAGCCTCACTCAACGCCAGGAGCTGACTAGATCCCACTCGCATCAACGCAAATCTTCTCGCATGCCCCAGGCGGGAACCCTCTCGGCTAGCTACTAGTCTCGTCCGACCTCTAGCCTAAAGCTATCTCAATGCTAGCCCACCCCCGGACCTTATGGCATTTGGTCCCATCCAGCAAATATGGGGTTGTACATAATCTATGCTCTTTGTGAGCTAGCCTTGCGCTCGGAAAGAAATATCCAACCCTCGATATTCGCTGAGTGCTTGCTGATCTGGAAGGGAATCTTGGGTGGGCCCCACCTTGGACCTATATATATGTCGTCGGGCCATCCCTCAGGCCACCGCTGTTACCGCCACCTTCCGCTTTAGCTCCCGCAAGATAGTTAAGATATATGCCAAACGCAACGAGAGGCCACCCTCAAAAGAACTCCAAGATCGTCTCGTCGCAGCTCAGGCGAGAGCCCTTGCCGACTGCGCCAAGGTTGCCCCCTGGCTAATGTGCAAGAGGCCAGTCGGCTCGCCTTTCCGACCGAAGAAGAAGAAGGCCAAATCGGTTAAGCGAGACCACTCAAAGAATGATCTGGCCTCGCCCTCCCCAACCCCTAACTACTCTGAGAACCCTCCCTCCCTGTCAGAGGTATGTCTCGCTTCACCCTTCGGTAAAAACCCGCTTTGCTGCATCTGACACCTTTCCATTCTCGCTGACAGGTTCCAGAAACTGCTACCGATAACCCTCTGGCGGACACCATGTCAGTTCATCCCCTAGGCGAAAACCTGCCACCGGTCTCAGAGGCTCCCCCCTGATTACTCAAGTCCAGCCCACGATCAATCACGACAATGTCTCTTGTAATTCATCTTAAATGGCTTGCTTTCCATTTGTTGTCTCATTTCTTCATAGCTCTCGCACTCGACAGCACCAGGCTCATCAACTAGAGCTCCCAAACTCCCGTGCCAAATGATCCCATCAATCTGTCAACCGGACTCCCCTTCTCTCCATGGAAGGCTATTATTGTATCAACTGCACTTGCATCAGGTTCTCGACCCCCGGTGGAGTAAGACACCGCCGCTCCCCATTTAGCCGAGACCAATCCACTAGAGCGTGCGACGCATCCCCTGGGATGAGGCAAATCAATCCTCTTGAAAGTCTTTGATTACAAGGGTAGCTAATCACCTAGATGGGGAGGTGAATAAGTTATTGCAGTCTTGTTAAGATTCTTTAAAATCTTCTATGACTTAAGTCCTACTGTATATACTTAATTCAGCTTTCAAGAATACAATTCTCAGCACAGCAAAACACAATACACAACACACTAGATTTTTATAGTGGTTCCCCAGTGTATGGGTACATCCATTGTCCCTCTCTGCCTTTCTAATAGTATGTTAGACAAGATACTTCTCCAAAAACTATGGCACTAGCCCATAGCCCTCCACACATTAATCACCTGACAACCACACACAGGCACAAATTCCCTTTACACAAGCTGGGAGAAACAGCCCCACACTGATCCATATAGGAATCCAATCATAGGCCCACAACCCTAACACAGATCTCACGAATTTTTCTCACAGCCTTTATAATTTAGGCTTTACAACAAGATCTCACATATCTCTCATACAGCCTAATCAATCTAGGGCTCAACACAGATCTTTCACAGATCCACTGATTTTGAAAGAGTTGTTGATTTGACTCAAGAGAAATTATTCTCTGAGTCAATTTCTTCTTGGGCTAAGAAAATCTCAACCCCAACTGCTTCCCAGCAACAAGAATGACAATCTTCGATAATCTGCAGCTTGTGATGGAAGTTCCTCAGGACCTTGATCCTGTTCTTGTTGATGAAGGGGAAAGAACAAGAATGAATGTCTTCAATCAGCTAACCTTTATTGGCAGAAAATGAATTGCTCTGCTTCTCCTTCTGTCCAGAGAATACTCTGTGCAGATATCTTCTTCTTCTTCAACAATCCAGAGAAAGATCTTCAGATTTGGCACAGCTTGGATCGTGAATCAACTTCAGCTAGGGCTTGTCTAGACTGATTCGTCTTCCTCAGAGAAATCCTCTGTTCTTGCTGTAGCAGATGTTGATTGCACCAGCAAACTCAGAAACCCTTCATATTTATCAATTTAAGCTCTTGGTTCTATAATAATGGCGGATGAAGATGACGAACTCCCGCTTCTCATTTTCAGAATGTTAATCAGAAAAACTTGTTTGATCTTGATCTCAGCTGTTATTTATAATCCCGTTGATTTGTGAGATGATTGACACGTGTCCCAGTATTAATGGTGGTTAAAACCTCAGCTTACTCAAATTGAGATTCACTATAGACTGGCAGCGACGTTAATGTTGATTTGCAGCATTTAAATAACAAATCAGGAAATCGTTGACTTGTTGACTTTGCTGACGTCAGCTTCATTATGGACTTACTAAAATCAAGCAACATTTCAGAAATCCTCAGTTCGATGAACTCAAAACTCAGATCGACGAACACAGAGCTCAGCTCGATGAAATCAAGCATCATGTCAGAAATCTTCAGTTCGACGAACTCAAAACTTAGATTGACGAACCCATGGCTCAGTTCGACGAAATCATGCATCATTCCAGAAATCCTCAGATCAACGAACAAGTGAAAGCTGAGTTCGACGAAATCTGAACTCAGTTCGACGAAATCAAAGCTCAGCTCGACAAAAAATGGATAAGCAATACTTCGACGATTCTGGACATAGAATTTTCTTCAGCTCTGTTGAGTGGCTTTGAGTGAATAGGCCATACTCAACGAATATGGACTTAAAAATATTTCAGCTCTGTTAGGCGTTGAGAGCATTGAGTGTATATTCCTCACTTAATGTTTTTTGCCTTGGCCACATTCTTCTGTCGTTTCTGCTTAAAAAGCATTGAGAGTATTGAGTGTATATGCCTCACTCAACGCTTTTTTCTTTAGCCTTATTCTTCAGCTTTCTGCTTGATGGCGTTGAGAGCGTTGAGTGTATAAGCTTCACTCAATACTTTTATACTTAGTCTGATTTTCTGCAATCTTGCATTCTTGCTGAAGTTTGGCGTTGACAGACTCAGCATGGCGTTGGGTGAGGAACCTTCACTCAACATTTCTAGACTTAGTCGATTTTCTGGCTTCCACTTCTTAGGCTTTGACATGATATCCTTACCTCAACGATTCTGGCCATATGACATTGAGTGAGTTGAGCTCATTCAACGCCTGTGGAATTAACCACATTTCTTCCTTTTTAATACTGTAAGCTTTGACTGCCAGCCTTCTCTCAGCGCTATTAGTTGTATGGCGTTGAGAGAGCTTGCCCCACTCAACGCTTATGAACTTAGGCATTTTCCTGAATTTCCAGCATATCACTTTGAGTCCACCTACCATTATCTCTTGAACTATATGTGCAATTATTGTGACAAAGACCAACTTGTATGCATGAACTTAAACATACATCAAATACAACTATGCGTATACCGTTGACCTGTTTGACTTCTTTCAAACCTAGGACATTGTGATCAATGG
Organism: Platanthera guangdongensis; assembly: GCA_039583875.1. Lineage (NCBI taxonomy): Eukaryota > Viridiplantae > Streptophyta > Magnoliopsida > Asparagales > Orchidaceae > Platanthera > Platanthera guangdongensis. Next base: position 46,499,012 of record CM077163.1, on the reverse strand, counting down.
ACCCAACAATCTTCCCCTATTTGAAAAAGTCAAAACACCACTTAAGAATTCTTTATCAATGATATACACTAACATAAGCAGCAAAAATATTAATATTGTATTAATCTAATAGCAACAATAGGTACCACATTGAGTTACCACCTTTTCCCTTGTGCTCCCCCTGCTTTGTTGCATCATACTACTACTCCCCCGTGCTACTTTGTTCTTGTATTATGTACGAAGAGAAAAGAAATAGGCCGAAAATTTGGAGTAACAAATTTTATTATTCAAAAAAGGGTATCTATTACAAAGGTATAACCTCCCTTTTATAGAATGGAGGAGATGAGAAAGATTACAATTAAGCAATGTGGGAATAAATAATTACAGGTGTAAGAGGTTTATCATAAAAACAAGCCGAACAGGACGCTCAGTTAGATGAATAGGATAACCGCCCGACAACCACCAGAAGGAGAGAACAAGCTGCCATGGGAGACCGCCAGACTGCCCGGTCTCCAAGTCGCCTTAAACAAACCGTCAGATCGCCCGGACACCAACAATAACAGTCCGGCCACCAAACTGCTGGAGAGAAACCGACAGACCGCTCAGTCTCTAATCCACCAGAGTCAGGCCCATGGTGTGAGTTTGTCACGGTTGGTATGAGAAGTAGGAACAGCAGGAGGAGAGGAGGAGTCGTGAGAGAAGTAGTATGCATTTTCAAAGAAGATGACATCCGTAGAGACGAACTGCTTGCGGGTAATGGGGTAAAAGCAACAATAACCTTTCTGAGTGGTAGAGTACCCCAGAAAGACACATTTGGTGGCCCATGGTGAGAGTTTGTCACGGGTGGTGGAGGGAGAGTGCACAAAGGCTGTGCATCCAAAGATACACAGAGGAAGAGGAAACAGATTCTTGTCCGGATAGAGAATGGAGAATGGGGTTTTACCGTAGAGAACTATGGATGGAATGCGATTGATGAGATAGCAAGAGATGAGGACAGCATAGCTCCAATAGGAGCGAGGAACGTGCATCTGTGTCATCAGAGTGCGAGCGACATCGAGGAGGTGACGGTTTTTTCGTCTGCCACCCTATTTTGTTGTAAGGTGTAGACACAGCTTGTTTGATGAATAATACCATGTTGCATACAGAAAGAAGAGAAATCATGACTAAGATATTCTTTAGCATTGTCAGAACGAAAGACTTTAATAGATGTATCAAACTGATTCTTAATCATATACTAAAATGATGTCCAGACAGAGAACAGTACGGAGCGATCCTTTAGAAGATACACCCACGTACACCAAGAGAAATCATCAATAAAGGTGACAAAATATGAACTACCCCGACCGATGGTGAGGGTAGGAGCAGGACCCGCACATCAGAGTGAATAAGGTCAAACGGACGGGAAGAGCCACGACTTTGTGCTGGTGGGAAGGAGGAGCGGTGATGCTTGCCAAGCTGACATGCATCACAGTTGAGAGGTGGATGATGCAGAGTGAGGTGGGGAAGAAGCTGGAGAAGAAGCTGGGGAGGAGGATGACCAAGGCGAAGATGCCATTGAAGGAGATCGGTAGAAGAGGAGTAGAAGGCGGACAGAGCGGAAACATTGTCGAGGAAGTAGAGGCCGTCGTTCTCAGTCCCAGTAGCAATCATCCATTAGGAGCCTGGATCTTGAAAAGAACAAGAAGTATGAGTGAATGTGACGGAGCACTGAAGTTGCTTGCATAGAGAGGTAACAGATAATAAATTATAAGGGAACTTGGGCACATAAAGAGTGTCCACCAAGCGAAGAGATGGTGTGACTTGAACCATGCCCATGTCATGGATCGGGGAGGAAGAGCCGTCTGCAACGAGGACTGGGGGCATCCGTTCATGTATTTCTAGGAGAGAAAAGCATTGAGGATTGTCGGTCATATGATTAGTAGCGCCAGAGTCTATCAGCCATTTTCCTTGAGTAGCCACGTGGGCACTACAGGATGTGGTGACCCCAGAGGTAGACGGCCTGGAGGAGGAGGAAGCGTCACCAGATGGGCAAAGAGGAGCCATACAAGCAGAGAGAGAAAAAAAGGAACGCGCTTGAGTAGCAGTAAGACCGCATGAACAGCAGGTAGAAGAGACAGCGCGATTCCGAGAGAGAGGCCGCAAGATCAATAGAGACCGCAGGGAACACGAGCAAGACCACAGTGGATAAAGAATGAAGACCGCGCGAACAACAGAAGGAAGACTGCAGAGAAGTCGTGCGAACAAAGGAGATCGAGTAAAGCAAAACAGGCAGGGAGGTCGCGCGGATAACCAGAGTCCGTGGGAACAGAGGCAAAACCATGAGACAAGAGAGATCGCCGGAAACAGGTCGCGGTGACTTAAGGTCTGGTCGCGGCGAATTAAGAACAAGAGCGGCTACAAAATGAGGGAGCGGCGACTAAGCAAGGTCGTGACAAGGAGAACAGGATGCATCGACTAAAGAACATGTCGCGGCTAGATTAAAGGGAAACAGAGATGTCGCGCACACAAAAGAGCAATGACAAGGAGAGAAAGATACCGTGCAAACAGGGTGCAAACAGGCAGAAGAAACAAGTTGTGAAGATAGGTCGCGAGAAGAGGAGTCAAGCCGCACGGACAGGTCGTGCGGGAAAGGAGAGCCCACAAAAGCAGGAGGAAAAAAATCCCTCCCTCTGATACCATGTGCGAACAAAAAATAAATAGGCCGAAAATTTGGAGTAATAAATTTTATTATCCAAAAAAGGGTGTCTATTACAAAGGTATAGTCCCACTTTTATAGAATGGAGGAGATGAGAGAGATTACAATTAAGCAATATGAGACTAAATAATTACAGGTGTAAGCGGTTTATCATAAAAACAATCTGAACAGGCCGCACGGTTAGACGAATAGCCTAACCGCCCGACAACCACTAGAAGGAGAGAACAAGCTGCCATGGGAGATCGCCAGACCGTCCGATCTGCGAGTCGCCTAAGACAAAATGTCAGATCGGCCGGACACCAACAGCAACAGTCCGTCCACCAAACTGCTGGAGACAAACCGATAGACCGCTCGGTCTCTAATCCTCCAGAGTCATACTGTCAGACCACCCGGTCTCCATACAACAACATATTACTTCTCCCCCTTTTTGACTTCTGTGAAATAGCTTAGGAGCAACATGCTATCTACTCCCCCTGTTTGGGAGCACATTTACACCTAGAGCAGAACTTGCTCCCCCTCGATAAGAACAACTGAAGTTATATCAAATTCAACATACCGAATTCAAATTTGAAGGTGTTGAAATTTGCTTCATCTAGTGGCTTGGTGAAAACATCAGCCACTTGCTTGTCTGTTGGGACAAGACTAATATCCTCACATTTCACATGTTCTCTTAAAAAATGATATCTAATCTCTATGTGCTTAGTCCTACTATGTGATACAGGATTCCTAGCTATAGAGATTACACTTGTAGAGTCACAAAACAAAGGGATTTTACTTATCTGGAGGTTATAATCCTGAAGTTGATGTTGAATTCACAGCATCTGTACACAGCAGCTTCTTGCAGCTATGTATTCTGATTCTACAGTAGAAATAGATACACTAGTCTGCTTCTTGCTGCTCCAGGACACTAGCCTTCTACCCAAAAACTGACAGGAACCTGATGTACTTTTCATGTCCTCTCTAGAGTCTGCAAAGTATACATCTGAATATCCAACCAGCTCAAAATCCCTATTCCTAGGGTACCATAGGCCAAGATTTGGTGTGCCCTTTAAATATCTCAAAATTCTCTTAACAGCCGAGAAATGAGTCTCTTTAGGGCATGCCTGATATTTAACACAAACACATATAACATACATGATATCTGACCTACTAGCAGTGAGGTATAAAAGAGAAACAATTATCCCTCTATACAAAGTTTGATCAACAGATTTTCCTGCCTCATCTTTGTCTAAAGACATATTTGATCTCATGGGAGTTTTCATGGTGGAAGCATTCTCCATCCTAAATTTCTTAAGTAACTCCCTGGTAAACTTAGACTGTGATATAGATATTCCACTGTCAGTCTCGCTTACTTGGAGATCCAAGAAGAACTTAAGTTCACTCATGCTACTCATCTCAAACTTCCCTTGCATAAGTTTGGCAAACTTCCTGCAAATGTTATCATCAGTAGACCCAACGATAATGTCATCAACATATATCTGTACTTGGATGATCTTGCCCTTAGATTCCCTAATGAATAGAGTCTTATCTATCTTTCCCCTTGAGAATTTATTTTCAATGAGGAAGCTAGATAATGTTTCATACCAAGCTCTAGGGGCTTGCTTTAGCCCACATAGAGCTTTCCTTAGTCTATAAACAAAATCAGTATGGTAAGGAACAACAAAACCTGGAGGTTGTTCCACATAGACTTTTTCTTTCAAATCTCCATTCAGAAATGCTGATTTCACATCCATCTGATAGACTCTGAACCCTTAGAATGCAGCATATGAAAGAAATAACCTGATAGCTTCTAGTCTTGCTGTAGGGACAAAGGTTTGATCAAAGTCAACATCTTCCTCTTATCTATGCCCCTAAGCTACCAGTCTAGCTTTATTCTTAACTATAATGCCATTTTCATCAAGTTTATTCTTGTAGATCCACTTAGTTCCAATGACATTATGTCCTTGAGGTCTGGGAACCAGCTTCCAGACCTTATATCTTTTAAACTGGTTTAATTCCTCTTGCATAGCTCTAATCCAAAACTAGTCTTGGTTAGCCTCTTTAAATTTCTTAGGTTCTACCTGTGATAGGAAGCAAGAGTACATTGCTGTGTTGAGACATCTTATTCTTGTCACTACTTCTTGTCTTGTATCACCAATAATCTAATGGTCTGGATGATCCCTCAGATGTCTTACTGCTGGGAGTAGTATTGCCTCAACATCATGTTCTTTGTGATGTTGATCTTTATCTACTTCCAGTGATCCTTAAGCTTCCTATGGAATGCACACACCCTCTTCTTGGTCTTGCATTGTTGGAGCATCTTCTTCATTTCTCTTGAGAGTGAGTTTTTTCAACACTAGTTCAGTACCTGTAGAACTAGAAGAAGAGCTTGACAACACATTGTTAATCATATTTATTTTATCAAACACTACATTAACTGACTCCTCTACAACTTGACTTGTCAAGTTATATATCCTATAAGCCTTACTATGATTGTTGTACCCAACAAATATTATCTCATAAGCTTTAGCAGCAAACATAGTTTTATAGGATTTCCCATTATTAAGTACAAAACACTTGCTCTCAAAAATTCTGAGATATGCAAGGTTTGGTTTCCTACCCTTCGTAATCTCATAGAGAGTCTTATTGTGGCTCTTGGTGATAGAAGCTCTGTTAAGCTCATGACAAATTATATTTACTTCCTCAGCCCAGAAATATTCTGGGAGAGAAGTGTCATTTAGTAGTGTTCTACTAGCCTCTATGAGAGTTCTATTCTTCCTCTCAGCTATCCCATTTTGCTGGGGTGTTCTTGGAGAGGAAAACTCTTGCTGAATCCCATGATGTTCACAGATTCTTATCGTGCATTCAAACTAAAACTCAATCCCATAGTCACTTCTGATTTTGACCACAGTACTGTTCAGCTCATTCTGTATTTGCATGACAAATGTCTTAAAGACATTTTGAGTTTCAGACTTTTCTTCAAAAAGAATACCCAAACAAATCTGTAAAAGTCATCAACCACCACAAAGGTATAGACCTTCCTACCTTGACTATGAACTGGCATTGGACTAAATAAGTCCATATGCAAGAGGTATAAACACCTCACAAAATCTTTAGTCTCAATACTTTTGAAGGAAGCTTTTGTCTGCTTACCCTTTGGCATGCAGAGCAAATACCTTTCTTAGAGCATTTCATGTTACGACCATTCCTAACTAACACTTAACTATATAGCTTTCATATAATCTTATAATTCAAATGAGCTAGCCTCTTGTGCCATTTGACATAATATGAGGCTTTCTCATTTGCAACTAGACAAATGAGAGTGTCTGATGATAAACAAGGAAAATTATGATAATAGACATTCCCACTCCTAGTGCCAATCAAAGTGACTTCTTGGTCACTTGATCTTCTTATATGGCACTTATCCTTGTGGACAGAAATGACATAGCCAATATCACATAGTTGGCTTATGCTTATAATGTTGTGTTGCAACCCTTCCACATAAGCCACTTTTGTGAAAGTGATTAAGCCATTAGTGATCTTACCATAACCTTTGGTGATCCCTTTATCTGATCCACCAAATATCACCTTAGGTCCATCCTTTACTGGAATGAAATCCTTCAGGAAGCACTTTGTTCCAGTCATGTACCTGGAACAACCACTGTCCAAATATCATATAGGGGCATCACAACTTGGACTCATCTGCAAGAAATAAATCACTTATCCTTAGGAACCTAATTCTCATTGGGTCCTAGGTGTATGTTAGGCTGAAAGTGAACATGCCTGCCTGCAACTCTTCTGACAGGTAAGCGTGCATTAGCTCTCTGTACACTATTATTGTGCCAGCAATCAATGGCATAGTGGCCCACTTTACCACAACACCAGCACTCATTGATGTTGTTCCTCCTTTTAAGGGCTGGTTTGATAGCATTGCTGTCAGTAGCTCTCAGTCTAGCAGGTACAGTAGCAGACTATTTCTTGAGTATTGGGGCTGGCACACCAAACCTAAATGGTCTAGGATGGGCCATTTGAACCTCCTCATGGGCTGCCTTGTAGCCACTAGCACCCTTGTCATTCCTACCACCATAGTGGTGAACAACTCTGTTCTTCCTTTTGGAATTACCAGCTCTAGTGTTCCCTTTGAAGCCTATCCCTTTCTTATCCTTTTTGGAGGAAAAGGAACCTATCAAAGGCAACGCAATACATAGCTTTGAAAACTTAGCCACTAGCTCCTTCTCCTTTTGAAGTTTACCTTCTAGATTCCTGATAAAAACATTCTTAAAAGTTATGGTGCCCATCTGAATAACAGTAATGTTCTTCAGCTAGCTAACTTCCCTAATTTTCTACTCTAATAAAGTTGTTGTTTTAGAATGCTGGGAAGCAGCAAGCTTTAGAGATACAATCTCCTCAGCCTATTGTTTGGTCAGCAGCTTACTCCTTCTGAATGCTTCCAGAAGTTCACCATATATTTCAATTATTTGATTTCTATCTTCTTCAGATTCAGAGCCATCTTCATCTCTTGATGAAGAAGCACTTTAATCTGGACCACTCACATACTTGGACTTGGATGAAGAGTTGGATGAAGAGTGTACCTTAGATGGTCTAGGATGATCCTGACAGGATTCCTTATGTCATCTTGCCATCATCCCAATGTAGGCTTCATCATCCTCTTCTGATTCTGATGAGGAAGACACAGTCCAGCTTTTCTACCTCTTAGCAATGAAGGTTTTCTCCTTCTTTCTTCACTTGTGGTGATGATTATTTTCACCAGCTTCTTTCTTCTCAGGACAATCAGCCACAACATGACTTGGCTTGCTGCAATAGAAATAAACAACCTTTTTAGAAAAATGTTTACCAGGTTTTGGATCATACCTGCCCTCTTTGGAGGGTTTCTTCTTATTTCTATAGTAGTCCTCTTTGTACTGGTAGGAAGAGGTAGGTTTGCTCCTCCACCCCTTCTTTTTTATTAGCCTCATAAACTGCTTTGAGAAAGCAGCAAACTTCTCATCAGACATAATACAGCCTGATTCATCTTGATCTGAATCTTCTGACTCAGCTGGCCTTCTTAGGGGAGAAGAATTCTTCTCCTTGCCCCTCTTAGAGCTATCTGCCTTGAAGGCCGCGGTAATTTCTTTGGCATGGTCTCTGCTAGTCTTCTCTTCCTCCTTCCTTGCTGTCAGCTGCATCTTATATGAAAGCAGCTTACTGATATGGTTAAAACTCCAAAATTATTTACGGTCACGCGGCGACCCAGCGGTCTTATTTAAGTAGAGCGGAAGTGGTTTTATTTAGAAAATGGGGCACGCGTATTTATTTATTTTGGATATAAAAAAGTGTGATCTAGTTTTAACGAAAGGAGGCAAGTGCAGCTATCGTGAGTAGTACAGGATATTCCGGGTGGAATATCGAGGTCGTATTGTTCTCGGGGTCGGTTCGATTATTTCTACTCTTCCCTAGAGGGGACTATTATTTTACCGATAATTAACTTGTCGGGTTATATTTTATATATAATAAAAAGACAGAAAACATAAAATGAAAGCATAAAAAGAATGCTTGAAGGTGGTGCCGATGAAGAGATTAGCTCGATGGCACCGAGAAAACAAATGAACTAAAATAGACATTAAATAAAAAGAGCTCCTAAATTTCTAATTAATTAAGGCGAAGACTTGGCCGTGGAGGTTTCACTAAAATGAGCTCACCTAGCTATAGGGCTATCGCTCACCTGAACGCTAAGACTATTCGACCGGGCTCTCGTCCGATGAAGGATTCCTCTTAACGCTCGCATTACGCTAAGAACCCCGCTATTGGGTGGGGAACCCAATCCGGTAGAGTTGGTGCGCCTCCTCTCTCGAGGGTTAGTGCGGAACTCTCTTTGCCAAGGGGTGATCGGTCCATATGCACGGCCTCTCGGGTAGCTAGCATATGGACTATGGAAATAGGGCCCACACATCGATATGTGGACCTACGCGTCGTTAACCCCGGGCAAACCTTAAGTACTGTTAATTAATTAGAAAAATACGACCTTTAATTATTTTAAGCTATTTTATCTGTCCCAATGCTCTTCGATACCGAGGGCTAAGAACGGTTAGCCACTCATCGGAATGGGGACGGCTTGCGAGGAAAGCAGAAAATAGAGCAGAAAAGGAAAGCAGTAAATGAAAGCAGTAAAATAAAGCAGTAAATAAAGCAGTAAATTGCAAGTCCTACTCAAACGAGTAGGACTGAAGAAAGCTGTAAATTGCGAGTCCCTGCGCACATGCGTGGGCGGGAGAATGAAAGCGGGTCCTACTCAAATGTGTAGGACTAAACAAATGCAACACACGCACGCACTCTATATAAAGTAAAACTCACGCACACACTCTCTCGACATAAAGTAAAACACACGCACTCTACTGAAATTAAAACACACGCACACACACTCTCGACATAAAGTAAACACACGCACACTGCAAGAAAGTAAAAACTCACCCACTCTACTGAATGGAATAAAGCAAAGCGCCATTTAACTCTTAACGAGTAGGAGGAAATAAATGCGCACACACACATGAGCGAAAAAATTAAGAAAAACTAAGTTGACGAAAAATTAAAATAACTGCATTTCTACAGCTAGAATGCGGTAGAAATGCGTAAAAAGCTGAAATAAAAATAAACCGGGCAAAAAGGTTTGCAAATAAACGCAAAATGAAATGCCCGAAAAATTAAAACGAATACATTTCTACCGCTAGAATGCGGTAGAAATGCATAAAAAGAGAACGAAAAAATTAAAAGAGGAAAAAGTTTTGAAAATAAATGCAAAAATATAAGTGTTTGGAAAAGTAAAACGATGAGATTTTCATTCTTATAGTTTTATAAAGGAGCTTAAAAAGTGGAAATAAAGTTGAAAAAGAACGAAAAATGGGTTCTACAACCTAAACAAAACTAAGTTAAAGAAAAATCAAAACACTTTTTAAGTTACCTTTATAACCACATAAAAATGAAATGAAAAGAACTAAAAACTATATTTATGAAAACTATGAAACTAAACTCATACACACACGCACCCATATTAAAAAGATGAAGACAAAACTAAAGCAAAGTAAAAACAAGAAAGAAAGATAAGATTGCAAAGGGGAGATTTGCATTAATCCATTCCAAAGCCATATTAAGAGAAGCAAAAAAACACATTTTATTAAACAAAAGGACGAGTTACAAAGACACAAAAATAAAACTAAGGAGAGGGGGAGAAATTATCCCTTACAAAGCCTTTGGAAGCATTTCAGCAGCGTTTCCCCTATACAAAATGGATCCAAAAAGGGAACAGGAACTCAAGCAGAACACTGGTATTTATAGGGGAAAATTTACAAGTACACGCCCTCTGACACAGGCGTGTCAGGGGGCGTGTCGACACTATTCATGATGGCGGCCGGCGATGTGACTAGAAATTTGACTTCGGGCTGGACACGTGTCGGCCACGCAGTGGTCACGCCCCAAGTCACAGGCGTGACGGTGGGCGTGTCAAGGAGGTGGATCTGGGCGCGGGTCGCGCCGAAAGTCGTCGCGCAGGTCTTGTCAGCCAGGTGGAGATGTCACGCCCCAGGTCACGGGCGTGACTCTGGGCGTGTCGGTTGGTGTCGACACTCGACAAACGTCGAGCGGAAAATGTCGAGTCGAAAATCGTCGAGCGGGAAAAGGTGTCACGCCCTGGGTCACGGGCGTGACTCTAGGCGTGTCGAGGGGTCAACGAACGTTGAGCTGAAAATGTCGAGCGGGTGGACACGGGTTGGGTCACGCCCCGTGTCGGGTGACACGGGCGTGTCGCCGGGCGTGTCAAGCTTTTCTTCTCGAAAACTGCTGATTTCACGGTTTTGCATTATCATGCCCTGGTCACGAGCGTGACCAGTAAGTCACGGGCGTGACTTGACAATTTTTGGCATTTTTCCTGAAAATTTCAGGAAACAGAAATAAATTTAAGTTAGAAATATTTACAAAAAAAGCAATTTATTAAAGAAATATAAAACAAAAATAACAAAAATAAACTAAAATGACTTATTTAATGTACATAAAAATAGGTATATTTATAATTCATCAAATACCCCCATACTTAAGCTTTTGCTATTATAGAGCAAAATTTGGAGATGAAATTATAAGGAATAAAAGAAATCCTAAGTTTAGCTACCGCTTGAATTAATTAAAAGTAAGATCAAAATAATCATCCGGGGTTAAAAAATAAATCCTAATTTATGAAATGTTATGAATAGAGGAAGAGTTTCAAAAAGACTTCTAGATAAAATAAAAGAGAAAACAACAATTTATTTTTATTAGTTTAACAAAGATGGATTGAAATTATATAAAAAACTTTAGCTTAAAAGAAGTTAAAAGGAAATAATGCAATTTAAAAATTATGCTCTCAAAAAATTTTAAATTAATTCTATAATCATTGAAATATGCTAAGTGGTTTGGTGGTTTATGAAGAAGGCTTGAATATTGAGGTGTGACAATGTTTTCTCGAACATCCAATTTTTTTTTGGGATAGTTAGGAAAATGAAATCTTATTTTCCTAACACATAATAAATTTTTTTCTTTCTTCATAAATAATAAATAACCCAATGTATATGTGTAGGAGTAATGAATTTTATCCTCTTACTCCATAACATATAATCTTTTTAAATATTGGGTGCCTATGTTTACGGAATGAAATCTTATTCCCATTGACATAAGATCTTTTAAGGGATAGGGGTAAACATGTCAAGTAAGACATGAAAAAAATGGAAGTGGGTTTATTTTTTTCAAAAAGAAAACTAGATTTTAATAAAAAAGTTTTGAGAGCAACCTTTTTAAAATGAACGTTCCTATCTTTCTAAAAGCATGAAGTAGAAATAATTGAAATCCATGGATGTTATTTTCTAACATAAAAAAGAGCTTCAATTTATAAAAATTAGAAGTGGTGGTGAAAAACAAGTTCCCTATTATAAGGAAAAGACATAAAAAAAATTCTTTAAATCTTAACCCCAGACACTTAAATCTATCAAACTTTAATTAATAAATGAATAGTAAGCAAAGAATAAGTAAAATTCGCTTATAAATTAACTCGAAACTAGACTTTTGGAAAGCAAAAAGGGTTAAGAAATGGTATATTCGATTTATTTTGTTACATAATTTAACAAAATATTTTTTGGAATTTTTAGAGTTTTTATCATTTTTTGTGTTTTAATTATTATCTTTTTAAGATTTTTAGAGTTATTTTCTTTTTTTAAGATTTTTGGTTTTTCTAATTTTTTTTTATTTTTAGTGTATTTCGATAAGTTATTTACAAGAAAGAGTAGAGAAAGAAGTGTTATTTATAAAGAAGAGAGGGGGGAAAGAGATCAAATTTTTTTTTTTTTTTAAATAATGTACAAAGTAAAAAAAACTCGAAGGCGGCCCGCGAACAGACTCTTATTTGGGTGGTTGGTTCGATGAGTCGACCGTCGCGGGCAAGCAAAATGCGAGTTTTTACGAAAAAGAAGGGGGGGGGGAGAGATTTAGTTTTTGAAAAAAATATTTACAAAGTAAAATGATTTTTTTTTTTGAATTTTTTTGATGTTTTTTAAGTTTTTTTGTGATTTTTGTTTGTGGTTTATGATTTTTTTGAGTTTTTTTTATTATATAAAACAAGGAAATTTTTTTTTATGTTTTAAGTTTTGCAAATTTTTTTGATATTTTTGATGATTACAGAATAAAAAAAGCAGTATAGGAAAACACCCACATACTTAAACCCAACATTGTCCCAATGTTACAGTCTAAGTATGCGGAACGATAATATACAAAATATAATAGACAAAAATAAAAAAGGGAGGGTAGAAACTTCCCTGAGATGAGTTCGGGGAGGCGCAGGTTGAAACCCTGCATTATTTAGAAGAAAAAGCAAAAAGATAACAGAAAAAACAAAAAAGATAAACTCGGGCTAAAGTGTGCGGGCGGTAGGGGGCAAGTGCGTGGGCGACTCGAAGGTAGCTAAGGCCTTAGCGACATGAGTGCTATAGAAATGCGCTCCTCTATCGCGCACAAGAGTGAGAAGCGCGCCGAATCAAAATAAATTAAAATATAATAAGTTAAATTAAATTAAACAAAATACATACATTGTTTTTTTTGTTTTTTTTTAAAATATATATTTTTTTGTGTTTTCAAGTAGATTTTTAGTTTTTAGTTTGTTTTTTGTTTTTTTTTCATAAGGAAAATATATTTTTTTAAGTTTTTTCATTTTTAGATTTTTTTTAGTTTTATAGTGTTTTTTTCATAAAAATAATGAAAAACAAAATTTTCTTTTCTTTTTGTTAAGTTTTTTTTCCTTTTTTTTTGGGTTTTTAGTTTTTTGTTTAGTTTTTTTTAGTTTTATAGTTTTTTTTCATAAAAATAATGAAAAACAAATTTTTTTCTTTTTGTTAAGTTTTTTTTTTCATTTTTTTTTGGTTTTTAGTTTTTTGTTTAGTTTTTTTTAGTTTTATATTTTTTTCAAATTTTTAGTTTTTAAGGTTTTTCAAATTTTTTGTTTTGTAAGTTTTTTTTGATTTTTTTGTTTTGTTTTATAATTTTGTAATAATAATTTTTTATATAGTTTTTAGTATTATTATTATTATTATTATATTTTGTTGGCCATTTTTAATTTTTGTTATAAATATAGATATAGATAAAATTAATAGATTTCTAGGGTTCAAAACAACGAGTCGAAAATCCCCGGCAACGGCGCCAAAAACTTGATAGAGTTAAAACTCCAAAATTATTTACGGTCACGCGGCGACCCAGCGGTCTTATTTAAGTAGAGCGGAAGTGGTTTTATTTAAAAAACGGGGCGCGCGTATTTATTTATTTTGGATATAAAAAAGTGTGATCAAGTTTTAACGAAAGGAGGCAAGTGCACCTATCGTGAGTAGTACAAGATATTCCGGGTGGAATATCGAGATCGTATTGTTCTCGGGGTCGGTTCGATTATTTCTACTCTTCCCTAGAGGGGACTATTATTTTTCCGATAATTAACTTGTTGGGTTATATTTTATATATAATAAAAAGACAGAAAACATAAAATGAAAGCATAAAAAGAATGCTTGAAGGTGGTGCCGATGAAGAGCTTAGCTCGATGGCACCGAGAAAACAAATGAACTAAAATAGACTTTAAATAAAAAGAGCTCCTAAATTTCTAATTAATTAAGGCGGAGACTTGGCCGTGGAGGTTCCACTAAAATGAGCTCACCTAGTTATAGGGCTATCGCTCACCTGAATGCTAAGAATATTCGACCGGGCTCTCGTTCGACGAAGGATTCCTCTTAACGCCCGCATTACGCTAAGAACCCCGCTATTGGGTGGGGAACCCAATCCGCTAGAGTTGGCGCGCCTCCTCTCTCGAGGGTTAGTGCGGAACTCTCTTTGCCAAGGGGTGATCGGTCCATATGCACGGCCTCTCGGCTAGCTAGCATATGGACTACGAAAATAGGGCCCACACATCGATATGTGGTCCTACGCGTCGTTAACCCCGGGCAAACCGTAAGTACTGTTAATTAATTAGAAAAATACGACCTTTAATTATTTTAAGCTATTTTATCTGTCTCAATGCTCTTCGATACCGAGGGCTAAGAACGGTTAGCCACTCATCGGAATGGGGACGGCTTGCGAGGAAAGCAGAAAATAGAGCAGAAAAGGAAAGCAGTAAATGAAAGCAGTAAAATAAAACAGTAAATAAAGCAGTAAATTGCAAGTCCTACTCAAACGAGTAGGACTGAAGAAAGCTGTAAATTGCGAGTCCCGTCGCAAATGCGTGGGCGGGAGAAAGCAAGCGGGTCCTACTCAAACGAGTAGGACTAAATAAATGCAACATACGCACGCACTCTACATAAAGTAAAACTCACGCACACACTCTCTCGACATAAAGTAAAACACACGCACTCTACTGAAATTAAAACACATGCACACACACTCTCGACATAAAGTAAACACACGCACACTGCAAGAAAGTAAAAACTCACACACTCTACTGAATGGAATAAAGCAAAGCGCCATTTAACTCTTAACGAGTAGGCGGAAATAAATGCGCACACACACATGAGCGAAAAAATTAAGAAAAATTAAGTTGACGAAAAATTAAAATAACTGCATTTCTACCGCTAGAATGCGGTAGAAATGCGTAAAAAGCTGAAATAAAAATAAACCGGGCAAAAAGGTTTGCAAATAAACGCAAAATGAAATGCCCGAAAAATTAAAACGAATACATTTCTACCGCTAGAATGCGGTAGGAATGCATAAAAAGAGAACGAAAAAATTAAAAGAGGAAAATTTTTTGAAAATAAATGCAAAAATATAAGTGTTTGGAAAAGTAAAACGATGAGATTTTCATTCTTATAGTTTTATAAAGGGGCTTAAAAAGTGGAAATAAATTTGAAAAAGAACGAAAAATGGGTTCTACAACCTAAACAAAACTAAGTTAAAGAAAAATCAAAACACTTTTTAAGTTACCTTTATAACCACATAAAAATGAAATGAAAAGAACTAAAAATATATTTATGAAAACTATGAAACTAAACTCATACACACACGCACCCATATTAAAAAGATGAAGACAAAACTAAAGCAAAGTAAAAACAAGAAAGAAAGATAAGATTGCAAAGGGGAGATTTGCATTAATCCATTCCAAAGCCATATTAAGAGAAGCAAAAAACACATTTTATTAAACAAAAGGACGAGTTACAAAGACACAAAAATAAAACTAAGGAGAGGGGGAGAAATTATCCCTTACAAAGCCTTTGGAAGCATTTCAGCAGCGTTTCCCCTATACAAAATGGATCCAAAAAGGGAACATGAACTCAAGCAGAACAATGGTATTTATAGGGGAAAATTTACAAGTACACGCCCTCTGACACGGGCGTGTCAGGGGGCATATCGACACTATTCATGATGGTGGCCGGCGATGTGACTGGAAATTTGACTTCGGGCTGGACACGTGTCGGTCACGCAGTGGTCACGCCCCAAGTCACGGGCGTGACGGCGGGCGTGTCAAGGAGGTGGATCTGGGCGCGGGTCGCGCCGAAAGTCGTCGCGCAGGTCTTGTCGGCCAGGTGGAGATGTCACGCCCCAGGTCACGGGCGTGACTCTGGGCGTGTCGGTTGGTGTCGACACTCGACAAACGTCGAGCGAAAAATGTCAAGTTGAAAATCATCGAGCGGGAAGAGGTGTCACGCCCTGGGTCACGGGCGTGACTCTAGGCGTGTCGAGGGGTCGACGAACATTGAGCTGAAAACGTCGAGCGGGTGGACACGGGTTGGGTCACGACCCGTGTCGGGTGACACGGGCGTGTCGCCGGGCATATCAAGCTTTTCTTCTCGAAAACTGCTGATTTCACGGTTTTGCATTGTCACGCCCTGGTCACGGGCGTGACCAGTAAGTCATGGGCGTGACATGACAATTTTTGGCATTTTTCCTGAAAATTTCGGGAAACAGAAATAAATTTAAGTTAGAAATATTTACAAAAAAAGAAAAAATTTATTAAAGAAATATAAAACAAAAATAACAAAAATAAACTAAAATTACTTATTTAATGTACATAAAAATAGGTATATTTACAATTCATCACTTACCAAATAGTATGGATGGTGGAGTATCTGCCAGCTTTGCCACTTCTCTAATGGCACATATCTTAGTGTCTCAGTCTCTAGTAAGAGACCTAAGAAACTTATCATTTAGCTCATAATTACTAAAGGCCCTGTCATAGGTCTTTAACTCATTAACTATCCTGAAGAACCTTTCATAACAGCTAGTTATGGTCTCCTCCCTGTTCTATCTAAAAGCTTCATACTCTTGATTTAGCATTGATTTTCTATCATCTCTTACTTCCTCAGTGTATTCCATATACACTATAAAGTTGTCCCACATTTCCTTTGAGGTCTTGTAGTGTACCAGGTTTTGAAAGGTGGAGTTATCTATGACACTAAATATGATGTTCTGTGCCCTCTTATCCATTGTTGCTAAGATGACTTCATCCTTATTCATTTTAGTGTACTTCTTTGGAGTCTGAAGATTTGCATCAAGGACAGATATCTTCAATGGGATGAAGGGCCCTTCTTGAACTGTGATATAGATCCTAGGATCAGATGCTTTCATGAACAATCTGACCCTTTCTTTTCATATGGCAAAATTCTCCTTCCTATAGAGAGGACGTTTCATGGATACAAGCTCTTTATGATTCTCTTCTGAACTCATCTTAACCTTCTGACAACTACCATGGATATCTCCTCAGACTGTTAAGTCTTTTCTTGAGTAACCTCCCTTTGATACCACTAGAAAGTCTTTGATTACAGGGGTAGCTAATCACCTAGAGGGGAGGAGGGTGAATAGGTTATTGCAGTCTTTTTAAGATTCTTTAAAATCTTATATGACTTAAGTCCTACTGTGTATACTTAATTCATCTTTCAAGAACATAATTCTCAGTACAGCAAAACACAATACACATCACACCAGATTTTTATAGTGGTTCATAAGTGTATGGGTACATCCACTGTCCTTCTCCTCCTTTCTAACAGTATGTTAGACATGGCACTTCTCCACAAACTATGGCTCCTCAGAGATTACAACGTGATACCACCGGATCAGTCAGTCTCCACTGAGAATTACAACACTGGCTCACAGCCTCCACACAGTAATCACCTGACAACCACACACAGGCACAAATGCCCTTTACATAGGCTAGGAGAAACAACCCCACACTGGTCCACACATGAACCCAATCAGAGTCCCATGGCCATAACAGAGATCTCACAGATTTTTCTCACAGCCTTTATAATTTAGGCTTCACAACAAGATCTCACAGATCTCTCACACAACCTAATCAATCTAGGCCTCAACACAGATCTTTCATAGATCCACTGATTTTGAAAGAGTTGTTGATTTGACTCGAGAGAAATTATTCTCTGAGTCAATTTTTTTCTTGGGCTAAGTAAATCTTAGCCATATCTGCTTCCCAGCAACAAGAATGACAATCTTCGACTATCTGCGGCTTGTGCTGTAAGTTCCTCAGGACCTTGATCATGTTCTTGCACATGAAGTGGAAAGATTAAGAATGAATGTCTTCAATCAGCTAACCTTTATTGGCAGAAAATGAATTGCTCTTCCTCTCCTTCTGTCCAGAGAAAACTCTGTGCATATATATTCTTCTTCTTCAACGATCCAGCGAAAGATCTTCAAATTTGGCTCAGCTTGGATCTTGAATCAACTTCAGCTAGGGCTTGTCTAGTCTGATTCGCCTTCCTCAGAGAAATCCTATGTTCTTGTTGTGGCACATATTGATTGCACCAGCAAACTTAGAAACCCTTCATATTTATCAATTGAAGCTCTTGGTTCTGTAATAATGGCGAATGAAGATGACGAACTCCAACTTCTCATTTTCAGAATGTTAATCAGAAAAACTTGTTTGATCTTGATCTCAGCTGTTATTTATAATCTCGTCGATTTGTGGGATGATTGACACGTGTCCCAGTTTGAACGGTGGTTAAAACCTCAGCTTAATCAAATTGAGATTCACTATAGAATGACGGCGATGTTAATATCGATTTGCAGCATTTAAATAACAAATCAGAAAATCATTGACTTGTTGACTTTGCTGACGTCAGCTTCATTCTGGACTTAGCAAAATCAAGCAACATTTCAGAAATCCTCAGTTCGACGAACTCAAAACTCAGTTCGACGAACTCAGAGCTCAGCTCGACAAAATCAAGCATCATTTCATAAATCTTCAGTTCGACGAACCCAGGGCTCAGTTCGACAAAATCATGCATCATTCCAGAAATCCTCAGATCGACAAACAGGTGAAAGCTGAGTTCGACGAAATCTGAACTCATTTCGACGAAATCAAAGCTCAGCTCGACAAAAAATGGATGAGCAATACTTCGACGATTCTGGGCTTAGATTTTTTTTTCAGATTGTTGAGCATCGTTGAGCGAATAGGCTATACTCAATGAATCTGGACTTAGAAATATTTCAACTCTGCTAGGCGTTGAGAGCGTTGAGTGTATATGCCTCACTCAATGCTTTTTGCCTGGCCATATTCTTCTGCCCTTTCTGCTTAAAAAGTGTTAAGAGCGTTGAGTGTATATGCCTCACTCAACGCTTTTTGCCTTAGCCATATTCTTTAGCTTTTTTCCTGATGGCGTTGAGAACGTTGAGTGTATAAGCTTCACTCAACGCTTTTATACTTAGCCTGATTTTTTGCAATCTTGCATTCTTGCTGAAGTTTGGCGTTGATAGACTCAGCATGGCATGGAGTGATGAAGCTTCACTCAACGCTTCTGCACTTAGTCAATTTTCTGGCTTCCACTACTTAGGCTTTGACATGATATCCTTGACTCAACGATTCTGGCCATATGGCGTTGAGTGAGTTGAGCTCATTCAAAGCCTGTGGACTTAGCCCCATTTCTGCATTTTCAATACTGTAAGCTTTGACTTCCAGCCTTCTCTTAGTGCTATTAGCTGTATGGTGTTGAGTGAGCTTGCCTCACTCAACGCTTATGGACTTAGGCATTTTCCTGAATTTCCAGTCTATCACTTTAAGTCCACCTGTCATTGTCTCTTGAATTATATGTCAAATCATTGTGACAAAGACCAACATGTATGCATGAACTTAAACATACATCAAATACAACAATGTGTATACCACTGACCTGTTTGACTTCTTTCAAATCTAGGACATTGGGATCAATGGACCTAACACTTATACTCATTGGAAAAATCCCTAAAGGGCAACCCAGCCCTTCTCGCCAATCTACTATCGAGATCCCGTCCCCTGCCATGGGTAAGCGGGAACTGTACCCTGTCCTTTAGCCTTTGCATGACTTGACTGGAGTTGTCTTGCTAGATCAGAAGACTGTGGAGGCTGAAGCCAGTGAAGAGGAGGAGGTGATCTCGCCCTCGCCTTCCCCTAGTGAAATGGAGGACTACCTCGATGCCTATGGGAACGACCGAACTCGGCGGAAATGAATAGCAGAAATCCTATCCAAGCTCGTCTAGATGCGCCGAGCCAATTCGCTGGCGGTGAACAGGCTCCAGGAGTCGGTCGAACGATGGATGGCCGTGATAGAGAGGGATTACATTCATCTTCTCGGCGAGCAGGAGCAGCAGGGTGAACGTGAAGAGACCTCCCTTGGAAGTCACATTACGCGAATCTGGGACCAGCTGCGCTTGGCCAACCAGGAGCTTACCGATGAGACCGCTTACCACTATCCTCGAGTGCCGCCGAGAAAAGGAAGGCGAGGACGGGGCTGATGTCATTGGGAGCAGTACTAAACTCCGCAGGACCTCGCACCTTCTTTTCCCAACCTCTCAGCCCACCCTTCCCGAGATGTACCCCTTCTGACTTGATCAAAACATTTGCTATTTATAATTATTATTTCTAAGGTTCTCGCACCGCGAGACGCCTTTGGTGTGATTATATATGTTTTTTTTTATTTTATCTATCTCATCGAGCGCCTAGATCCTGCACCCTTTCTGTGTTTCAAATATGTATGATGTGAAAGAATTAGTGCCTAACCACCTAGAGGGGGGTGAATAGGTGTACTTTTTCTTTTGATTTAAAGGCAGAAAATCTGTTCTGTTATTTACCCAGAAATTGTAAATTCTACAACTACACAGCACAACAAACACAGAAACATTCAATCACAGAGTGCACACGGATTTTATAGTGGTTCCCCAAGGTCTGGGTACATCCACTTTCCCCCTTCGCCTATCTAGCAGTGTACTAGATTCGGCCTAAATTCTGCACTTCACCTCAGATCCTCAGATCTTACAGCTCAGAACCCAAACCAGGTTCCTACAACTCAGAGTGTATCCACACTCCTACAACTCAGGCCAACTGCCCTACCTCAGCCTTCAACAAGGCCTACACTCAGAGATCACAATCTCCTACACCTCAGGCTCACAACCCTACCACTCAGAGAAATTATTCTCCTACATTCAGCCTTTATATAATAGGCTTACAACTCAGATCTAGAATAGATCCTACAAAAAATAGTGTTTACAAAAGTAATTAACCACCACCCAGATAGAGAGAGAAGGGATGGATGGCTTCTTGAACAGTTCTTGGAAGAACTTGACAGAGATCAACCTCTCTTAGCTTTCTTCAAAACTTCTTGAATCTGAACTCAGTAGGGTTGAATCTCCTTTGAAGTTGATCTTCAATCAGCTTCTGACTTGAGATTCAGATCTCAATCTGAATCTTTCTTGCCAGCCTGGTTCAGCAACTGCTCTTCTTAGAAGGAGCTCTCTCTCTCTCCAACTTTTTAGATCTTCTGTCGAAGGTCTTCTTCTTTTTGTGTTGATCGATATCTGTGTAGATCTTCAATCTTTTTGTAATTGATCTTCTCTTCTGATTACTAATTCATCACTTTCTGTTAAAGGAGAAAGGCCTTTATATAGTCTTCCTCCATTGTAACCGGCTGATCCGGTTTCTAACGAACTTCTGACAGCTTTGATAGTTGCAGTAGACCGGTTAGGAATGGCAGCTGTCAAGTCATCCAGTCAGTTCTTGAAATACTGTCTCTGTCTGAAAGTGTCGAGACTGATCTTCATTAATTGTCGACACAAATAGACCAAGTGTCGACACAAGTGGACTAAGTGTCGACACATGCCTTGGTGGTGTCGACACAACTCCTTTTGTTGTTGTTAATACTATTTGACACAGCCTTCTGTTGAATGTGTCGACACTGATTCTGTGTGTCGACACAAGCCTTCTTTTCTTTAACTTTATTGAAACTTGCTGTGTGTCGACACATCTCCTTTGTGTCGACACAAGTACTTCTTTACTTTAACTTTGTTGAAGCTTTGCTGTGTGTCGACACATCTCCTTTGTGTCGACACATCTCCTTTGTGTCGACACAGTTGATGTTGACAAATACTTCTGTGTGTCGACACTGCCTCTATGTGTCGACACATTTGATGTCGACTAAGTACTCCTGAGTGTCGACACAGCCTTTTGGTGTCGACACAATTGATGTCGACATTGCTTCTCTGTGTGTCGACACTGCCTCTGCATGTCGACACATTCCATCTGGTGTCGACAAAGCCTTTCCTGGTGTCGACACAATTAACTTCTAGTGTCGACAAAGCTTTTCTCCAGTGTCGACACAAGCCTTCATAAGTGTCGACACTGCTTCTCTGGGTGTCGACACATGGACTTAGAAATTTTTCTACATTTCCTGCAATTACTTAACCTGCACAAATAAATTCAAAACACATCAAATACACCTTGATGCATATCATTGAGTAGGGTGAGGCTTCTTCAAATCTGGTACACATTTTTCAATGTACCCAACAATCTCCCCCTATTTGGAGAAGTCATAACCCTTAGTCAATGATATACACTATTCATAACAAAAACACATTATGATGTATAAAAATATTATATGACAGAGTAACTACTTAAAACAAAACATAAAAGATATCATCACAGAATAAGTATGCTAACACAATGAACATTCATTATAATTTTGTTTCAACTTCCAATACTTTCTTTAACAAAAGTTTACATAGATTTTAACACAAAAGATTACAATGTTATAAAATCTAGTAAAACTAATCTAAGGCTGCTATGGCTTCTTGATGACAATGCCCTTGCCTGATTGAATCTTGGCTTGAACTGGAACATCAGTGTCATCAGCAGGCTTCTTGCCCTTTAGATCTTTCTTCTTTAGCTCTTCAGCCCTTATCTTTTGTCTTTCAAAATAATGATAAGGCTTTGGGAAATATTTGCTAGGCTCCTGTGCATTAGGAGGTAGCTTCCCAAGTTTTGCCTTCCTTTTATACTGTACAATAGCTTCTTGCCTGGCTTCATGTTTTCTCCATTCTTGTTCAGAGTACCATTTTCCCCTATCATGAGTATTGTCCTTCATAGCTTTCCAAGCAGTCAGGATAATATTCCTAGATGTTGGGCTCCACTGCTCAAAATCTGGCTTTAACTCAGCCTGTTCTCTGAATCTCTTCTTGGACAAAAGAGCTTCTTGCTCCTTCAAAAATGCCTCTGACACAGGCTTGTCTGCTTTCTCTAGGATAATATTGTTATTACTCTCAGAAGGACTGTACATAGATTGTACTTCATGATGAATCATCTCAAAATCTGTTGGAGGGTAGATTACTTGAGCAACTTCAGCTTGCTCACCTCCAAAATCTGCAGGATGCACTCCAGATTCAACCACATTGTTATCATCACAAAGGGGTGGATATCCAAGTGTGGCTCTAATGCTATTGGAAATCCATTTAGCATGGTCAGATCCAGCTTTGACTAATACTCTCTCCCCCTTTATGACTTCTCTGGCAACATGATCTCTAAGATCATCCTTCTGAAATCTGACTTGTTCATCCATATAATTGACTCCATCTTTATAGAATGCCTTTAATTTCAGGAGCTGTCCAGAAATAGTCTTTTGAGAGTCTGTTATAGCTGTTTTGACAGCAACTATTCCTTCCTGTAATTGCTTATCAAACTTTGTCTTGTCTTTAGTCATTGCTTCAGTATGGGCAGTAGCAAGATTCTTCATCTCAATGACAATCACATTATGTGATTCTGTGAGATTATCATTCATTCTCAGTTGATTCTCTAAGACATATCCTTGTTTGAGAGCTATGTCATCAACCTGAGTCTTGATTTTCTCTTGATGCTTGGCTAGGAAAACCACAGCATTTCCACCATTGTGGAAATAATCAGTCATCTCCTTTTTATTCTGATTCACTTCAAAACTTATAGATTTTATGTCTTGAGCCAAGGAGAACTGGAGATCTTTGTGAGTCTCATCCATATACTTCTCCATTGCAATCCTTTGCTCATCCAATTTCACTTGCATGGATACTAACAAAGAACTATAATCAATTATTGGGGCAGGCTGTGGAGCAACTGTTTGCAGTGCCTTCTTGTAGCTTTGACTCCTTTTGAAGACCATGAGCTTCCTTTTCTTGGCCTGAACCTCAGCAGCATCCTCTGAATCTGAGGTACTAGCAATATCAAATCTATCCTTTGGACTAGAAGGTAATTCCTGTACAGTCTTAGGTAGCTCCCCCTTAGTCCTTTGCTCCTCAGTTTCAGTTCTAATTTGCTCCTCCTCATTTCTTACAGTCTCCTCATGAGACCTTACATGCTCCCCCTCAAGATTAGCTTGCTCTCTCTCAAAAGTAGTTTTCTCCCCCTCAAAACCAGCATGCTCCCCCTCAATATCAGGAAACGACTCTTCTAAGGTAAACTCTTGTTGAGAAGGCACTTGAGGTACTATAATTTCTGGAACATCAGCAATAGCAGATGTATCTTCCAAGATTACATCTTGTGGTTGACTGTTTAACTGAGTTGTCTGGTCAATATCAATCAAAGATTCAGTGAGAATTTCATCCTCAATATTGAAAATTGATTGATTTACTTCACTGATTACCTCAAGAATTGTTTGTGTTGTCATTTCACTGTCCAAGTGAGTAGGCTCTTCCTCAATATGGGGCTCCCCCTGCACTTGTGCTCCATCTGCAGGATCTTGTGTAGGAATCTCTTGAGCTGTAGACTTCTCAGGAACCTCTTGCCTTTTCTCATCAGGCATGTCCTTAGTTAGGACCCTATCGCATCTTGAGATAATCCTAATGTCCATCCTCCTCATGTGGTTAATTTTAGAACCAGCTGCTTGTTCCATGACTTCTGGAATAGTTCCAGCTAAGAACAGACTCATAATTCGACCCAGATTGGGCTTCTTAATACTTTTCTTAACTTTTTCAAAAATCACAGCTGACCAATCTGTGTTGAGTCTGTAAATGATCCTTGTCATCAGGCTGAACATGTAGGCAGAAATCTTATCATGTCGCCCTAGCTTTGTAACGCCCCTATTTTTTTGCTGATTTTATTGGATTGGTATCGTCATAGTTATGACGTCTTAGCGTTACTTTTAACGTCGAGTTGGGGCGCAACGTCATTATAGCATTTTCGCGTCTGTCCGGTCGAGTCAGCCGATTTCTCAAATTTCTGCTGTAATCGGCAATTTTTGCATTCGAGATTTAAGTTGAGTAATTTTGGAATTGCACGTCAAGTTTCATCGCAATCCGAGCATTTTTGGAGTCTCGGCGCGCGATTTAAGTTTTGATTAATTTATGTTCATCGCAAACTTGGAAAATTTATATATCGGGAATGGCTTGTCGGATTTTGATTTTGACTTCGTCGTTGCGTTCGTAGCGTTAGTGTTCGCCTACGGTGAAAATTGCATTTTATTCGGCTCGCGTTCGGGCCTCCGTTTTGAACTCGTGTTTCATTTTATTCGGCTCGCTGTTCTGCTTCTTCTCGAGTGAATCCTGGATCTACTCTAGTAACGTTTTCTTCCTTCGAGTACCGCCTAATTCGACTCGAGTACCTGTATTTTCCTCTCGAGTAGCTGCTTTCTCCTCTCGAGTACCTGTGTTTTCTCTCTCGAGTACCCGTTCATTCATCCCTAGTGGTTCTTTTCAGTTTCTGTTCGGGAGCCTTTTTGAGGGTACAAACAACGTCATATGTAAAAATGGTCAACATGAAATTTGTTCTTCTCGACGAGATCTACAACTTTTATGTTGGGCACGTTTCGATCTGAAGCAATCTTAGACCTCTATTGGTGATTTTCCAGAAACTGCTCATAGATATCCCGTTCGGCGTACCCACTCGAGTTCTATGCCTTCTATCTCAAGTAGACCTGATCTACTCGAGTTCTAAGCCTTTTATCTCGAGTACCTATGTCTATCTCGAGTTCCCCAAGCCTCCAACTCGAGTAAGCCCCTCCAACTCGAGTAAGCCCCTCCATCTCGAGTAAACAGATTTCTACTCGAGTAGTCTGTACAGTCTGAGTTCGGGCATCATTTTGAGAGTCAAAACGGTGTCATATGAAAATTTGGTTAACATTACATTTGTTCGTCTCGACGAGATCTACAACTTTCATGTTGGACACTTTTTGATTTGAAGTCATCCTAGACCTCTATTTTGGGTTCCCGTAAAACCGCTCGAAATAACCCGTTTTTGACAAAATATATATATATATATATATATATATATATATATATATATATATATATATATATATATATATATATATATATATATATTCTTGGACTTAGGTTTTAGAACCAAACTTCATCTTCTCCATTATTTTTCTCCCGAACCAGAGCAACGAGCGAGAGAGAGAGTTTCTTTTTCGTGAATCTTCCGGTGGCCGCCGACGGTTCTCCGGTGCTCGAAATCTTCAACCAAACTTAGATCCGGAAAGCTCTCGCCGAGAGCTACGCTATCGTGGTAATTTCTTCCACATTTCTTGAGTTTTTTTCGTTAGGGTTTTTCGGCCCTAATCCCTTTTCCGCCATTTTTTTCTAGATCTCAACTTCTCCCGTGTTTTTTTGCCCCGATCTACGACGCGGAGCGATTCGGAGAACCTTTTCCGGTACAACCAAGGCAAGTGGTGGTTTTCCTTCGTTGTTTCTCGTCCGGTTTGATGTTAACCGTTATGCCTTTGTTCCTTAATTTTCTTGCCTTTTTGTGTTGTTTTTCCAAACTATGGTTATGATTAGTGCTTCTTGTAAATCACTCAAAAAAATTATAAAATCCAGTCATGGTAATTTCAATCTTGACTAGGTGCGTACAATCGTCCTTAGAATGTTTTATCGGTGAATTAAATTGTTTTGTCTATCATTGTTGGACGTGTTAGTGTCTATATAAGATTGTAAATCGTTTCCAAAGGTTGATTGACCGTGTCTTTAATCTAGAAATGTCATGTAGAATCCGATGTGCTAAGTCCCGAGATGTTGGTGTTGTGGTTTCTTTGGTTTTTCATTGGTTTCAGGAGTTAGTGGGCGTGACCACCTCCGCAAGATTGTTTCCTTTATTAGTACCTTTTGGAACTCTACCGGTGTTTTGGGCATCTGCGGTGTATGGTGGAGTGTATGAATCTCTCCCGCAGTTAAACAGATTTAATCTTCATGAGGGGTGTGTCCAGCTAAGTGACCATCTCGCCCGTGTTTTTAGGTAGAGTGACCACAAGTGGTTAATAAAGGTTATGGATTTTCTTCCTTATGATTTACTCATGTTCGTCACCTTATTGCCTTGAGCTTATGGTGTGTTTGCATTGTACGTGATGATTCACGTGAGTGTTCCTTTTCTGTTTGATGCTTAATTCGTACTTTATGTCAGTATTTTTGGTCTTAAGTTGGTACCCCTTTTGGCCTTTGTTTACCTTTGCTTAATTTTTCTGCCACCATTTGTACCTACTTGCTGAGGCGTTCTGTTTTTTTTGGAATGCCTTAGGTTCAGAGCCGTAGCAGGTAGTAGAGCTGGTTTTGGACTCTCTTAGCGGCAGTGTTAGTGGTGGTTTTGCACCTCGCCGTAGCGAGGTAGTTATCGTTCAGTTTTTTTTCTTTTTCCTAGTTCAGACATACTTTTTACTGTGGGTTCGTGTCAGATTGTTGACGCCCACAGAGTTGTTGATGTTGGCACTTGCTAGCTAATGTGGTTTTCTTCTTCTTTGATTTGGATTACCTGCTCTCTGGGATGATTTATTGCTAGGACTGCCTGTTAGATATTTTTAAGCTTATAAAAACTTATTATTAGTAAAGCACCCATACAACCTCTTTTAAAACTAAGTCATTAATTTCCTGGTCAGCGCAAAGATTTTTTTTCATACTTATTATAAATCTAGAGTTTGCTTAGCATGAGTTGTTCCTCGGGGATATTTATACTCATGTAGGATGTTAGAGTCAATTTAAAACAAGTATTTTCCGCAAGCGTATAAAATATATTTTTGAATTGTGGACTAGATGATCCACTAAGCCGAGAGATACAACTACCTTCTTAGTTTAAACTGGATTTCAGTCATAATAACTTATGTTTTCTTTTAAACTGTAGAGTTTGGAGTCTTGCCTGAGCGTCTGCAGTTATCCCCTGCACGGCGTGGCATCATAAAGCGTATTTTCCCGTACTCTGGTATAATTAAATTATTGGGAAAATGCGGGTTGTGACAGTTGGTATCAGAGGGAGGTTGCTTGGCAATTGGTCGTGCAACCATCCCTTGTTAGTGTTAGTTGTTTATTGACATTTCATGCACACACCGATGTGTCATCAGTACATCTTAGCCAAAGCATAGTCACTACACTCATAGCATGATAAGAAGTATACGTGGCATATTATGTAGTATGAGATGCATAATATGTGTTTGTATATGGATCCACCATAGGAGGCAACATGCGACGGTTATGTAGTATGGGATGCATAACCACCATCACATGAGTGCCCATTAGCACGTTTTCTTTTCTCGTTGCATGCGATGTTATGTAGTATGAGATGCATAACATTTCATGTGTACGCCGCTCATGCATGCTTTAAGGCCTTTTTTTAGCATGCGTAATACTTCATATATTGCATATCATCGCATAAACACGCGTGCTAAGTTAAGTTTTACATGATGACACATGTACACACATAATTTTAAATAAGAATAAAGAACCCATACATTCATGTCATAGGCACAAGAGTCAATAGGATGAGAGGATATCATCCTAAGTAGGACATAACATCATTATAAAATCCCAGAGCAAGTTGCAGCATAAGCAAGTGTCTTTAAGAATGGTCTGAACTAGTCGTATTGTTTTGTCGTAAGCTAGGATTTTGATGAGTTGTTTGTTTGCTTCTTAGAAATGCCGCCAAAGCGTCCTGCGACGAGGTCGACTCCCCAGTCGGAGGGTGAGTCATCAGGTGCGCAAAGCGATGCGATTATTGAGAGTCTGCGTCAGAGCAACGAGGCTCTGTCGAGACAATTGGTTGCGATGCAATCGCAAATTGAGTCTCTGCTGTCTGCCGCTCCCGCGCAACAACCTTTAGTGCAAGAGCCTGCCTTAGGCCAAGTCATGCCTGATACCCCTGCTCCTCTGGTGCCCCTGATGGCGATACCACCAGAAATGAATTTCATATCGCACTTCCAATGATTGAGACCTCCCACCTTTGACGGGAGTGCCGACTTTATAATTTTGGATGATTGGATCATCTCAATTGGAGAGATGTTTTCGTATTCCGGGATTCTAGAAGCCCAGAAGGTTATGATTGCAGCCTATCAGTTAAAAGTCCTAGCAAAGAGTTGGTGGATTCGTGAAAAGGAGAGTCTGAAGGAAGGCTGTTCCTGGGACTCTTTTAAGAAGATGCAGCTGAAAAAGTTTCTGCCCTCGGTCGAGCAGGACCGTCTCATGAATAACTTCCTGCATCTGAAGTAGAGACAACTCACGGTGAGCGAGTACGAGATTGAGTTTAGCAAGTTGAGTAGATTTGCTCCTGATTTGGTAGCTTCGGAGGAGGGAAGAGTGAAGCGTTTTCTTGGTGGATTAAGAAGTGATGTCCAGCAGTTGGCATGCGCTTATCGAGCAGAAGTCTATGCCGAGGCAGTGGAGGCCGCACTGAAGGTTGAGGCGATCAAAAATGCCAAGAATCGAGGTGTTGCGGCGAGAAAAGATAAGAGGAATGGTGTTGAGGATGGAAGTTCTAGGGCATCCGGCCCTCCTTCGAAAAAGAAAGGTGGGGAAATTTGTAGCTTCTGTGGTCGACCTGGCCACTCTTACGAAAGGTGTTTCAAGAGGACCGCCGCCCTGAAGCAGCAGCAGGTGCTCGCTATCCAAGGCGCACCCAAGGGAGAGCTGGTGTGCTCATTCTGTTCAAAGAAGGGGCATGATGTGAATCGTTGCTGGATCAAAGAAAAGACTTGCTTCCAGTGCGGGCAGAAGGGACACAAGAAGTCTTCGTGACCTCAGGCTCAGTCTCCACTACAGCCTACCACACTTCGAGCTTTGCCGCCGCCACCAACCCAGGATAAGGGAAAAGGAAAGCTAAATGTGGTGACTAGAGATGAAGTTCATACCTCTACCCAGGTGATATCAGGTCAGATTCTAGTTTTGCTTTTACCCTACATTGTTTGCTTTAGTTTCATTCGTTTAGTTATGTGCGTTACGTTTTAGGGGAGTTTAAGGTGCGGAATAGGTGGGCGCGCGTCCTTTTTGATTCGGGTGCCACCCATTCTTTCGTGGCGCGGAGTTTCGTAGATAGATATCGTTTGGAGGCGATTCAGTTAGAGGACTCCTTCAACGTCAAACTTCCTTCTGGAGATCTGGTGATATCAAATCGGGGAATTCAGAGATGCCCTATTTGTCTAGGCGATTTCATAGCTTTTGTGGATTTGATGGTATTGCATCTGGCAGACTTTGACGTGATTTTGGGAATGGACTGGTTGTCCAAGTATGATGAAGTCATCCGATGCAAGGCTAAGCGGTTGGATTTCAGGATGGACAATGGTCAACCTATGAGTGTCTATGGTTCTCCAGGTAAGGGTTCCCTCCTTGTTTCTGCAGTACGTGCATGCCGAGCTTTGGAGTCTAGTTGCGAGGCGTATCTTGTTTCTCTGTCAGCTTTGGAAACAGCTTTTGTTACACCACGTCTTGAGGATGTTTCGGTGGTGCGAGAGTTTCCAGATATCTTTCCGGATAGTCTTCCAGGACTTCCTCCTGAAAGAGAGGTGGAGTTTGTGATAGACCTCGAGCCAGGTACTCGTCCAATTGCTAATGCATCTTACGAGCCAGGTACTCGTCCAATTGCTAATGCATCTTACCGTATGGCTCCACGTGAGTTAGAAGAATTGCGCACTCAGTTGGATGAGTTGCTGCAGTGTGGTTTTATTAGGCCAAGTTCTTCTCCGTGGGGTGCTCCTGTTTTATTCGTTAAGAAGAAAGATGGTTCTATGAGGCTCTGCATAGATTATCGAGAATTAAATAAGGTAACCATTAAGAACCGATATCTGTTGCCTCAGATTGATGACCTATTTGATCAGTTGTGGGGATGCACTGTGTTTTCGAAGATTGATCTTCGTTCAGGCTACCACCAGTTGAGAGTCCATGAGGCTGATGTACCCCGGACGGCTTTTCGCACCCGGCACGGGCATTTTGAGTTCTTGGTGATGTCCTTTGGACTGACTAATGCACCCTCTGCATTCATGGATTTAATGAATAGAGTGTTCAAGGATTTCTTGGACCATTTTGTTATTGTGTTCATAGACGACGTCCTAGTGTATTCCCGCAGTGTTGAGGAGCATACTCAACACTTGCGGTTGGTTTTGGAAACCCTGAGGGAGCACAAGCTCTATGCTAAGTTGAGTAAGTGTGAATTTTGGTTACCCCAGGTGTCCTTTTTGGGGCATGTTGTGAGTAATGACGTATTTCCGTAGACCCAACAAAGATTTCTGCTGTGATGAAATAGAAGAGACCTTCTACGCCTAAGGAGATTAGGAGCTTCTTAGGTCTGGCCGGTTACTATAGAAGGTTCATGGAAGGGTTCTCCGTTTTTTCTGCCCCTCTAACTAGACTAACACAGAAGAACACCGCGTTTATTTGGAGCGATAAATGTGAAGAAGCCTTTCAAGAGCTGAAAAAAGAGATTATGTACTGCTCCAGTTTTAACTCTGCCTACTGAAGGACTTGAGTATGCTGTATATGTGGATGCATCACACATTGGGCTTGGTTGTGTTCTGATGCAAGAAGGAAAGGTGATTGCGTATGGATCAAGGCAATTAAAAGTTCATGAAAGAAACTATCCTACGCATGATTTAGAGTTTGCTGCGGTAATTTATGCGTTGAAGCTTTGGAGACATTTATTGTATGGCGCGCTGTGCAAGATCTACACAGATCATAAGAGTTTGAAGTACGTATTCACTCAAAAGGAGTTAAATCTGCGCCAACGTAGGTGGTTGGAGTATGTAGCCGATTATGAAGTAGAGATCCTTTATCACCCGGGAAAGGCTAACGTAGTAGCTGACGCTTTGAGTAGAAAAACGGCTGAAATCTTCAATCTATCTGTACAATCCCTGGTGGAAGAATTCTTGTTGATGGACATTGAAGTTGGGAGTAGTTCTGTGCCTGCTAGTTTGGAAGCAGAAGAGCCCTCTTGGATTTCCCTTACCAGAGTGCACCAGAAGGAGGATCCTGATTTGTTGCACCTCTGGAAAAGAACTGAGAAAGGAGAGTTACCTGATTTCTCTTTGGACGAGTTAGGTACTCTGAAATATCAGAGTAGATTTTGTATTCCCGCCATTGGTGACATTCAGGCTAAGATTTGTAACGAAGCTCATGGTTCCAGTGTTTCCTACCATCCTGGTTCCACCAAGATGTACAAAGATCTAAAGCAAATTGTTTGGTGGTCAGGAATGAAGAATGACATAGCAAAGTTTGTGTCAGAATGTTACACGTGTCAGCGTGTTAAAGTAGATCATAGAAGGCCTGGTGGTAAACTGACATCGCTAGATATTCCACAGTGGAAGTGAGAGAGTATTTCAATGGATTTCATCACATGTCTACCAAAATCTCCTCGTGGGCACAACTCTGTTTGGGTAATAGTCGATAGATTGACGAAGTGTGCTCACTTTGTGCTCTTTAAGATTGGGTATTCCATGAAGAAGATAACTGAGCTGTATCTTGAAGAGGTCATCAGATTACATGGAGTACCTGTCAGCATCATATCAGATCGAGACTCCAGATTTACGTCTCGTTTTTGGAAGAGTTTACAAGTGGGGTTGGGTACCGATTTAAGGTATTCCACCGCCTATCATCCACAAACGAATGGCCAAACAGAGCGAGTGAATCAAATCGTGGAGGATATGATCAGGTGTTACATTTTGGATCATGGTGGTGCTTGGGATGAACGTCTCAGACTCATGGATTTTGCTTACAATAATAGTTATCAAGAGAGTTTGCAGATGGCCCCGTTTGAGGCCCTGTATGGGAGGCGTTGTAGGACTCCCTTATTTTGGGCTGAGGTTGGTGAGAGACCATTTCTTGGTCTAGAAGCCCTTGAGGAGATGAATTGTGCTGTGACTCATATTCGAGAGAAGCTCCGAGTAGCACAAGAGCGTTATGAGAAATATGTTAATCGACGAAGGGTTGATCTGGAGTTTGCCGTTGGGGACTTGATTTTTCTGAAAGTTTCTCCGATGCCAGGTGTAAAAAGATTTGGAAGGAACCACAAGTTAGACCCCCGGTATGTGGGACCTTTTCAGATTCTGAAGCGCATCGGAGTGTTAGCTTATCGGCTGGAATTACCCGCTACCTTCCCTGGTGTCCACGATGTGTTCCATGTGAGCCAGTTGCGGAAGTGTGTTAGTAGTGATCGTCAAGTTCTTGACTCGGTGCCCCAGATTCAGCCCAACCTTTCGTATGACTCGGAACCACATGTTGACTCGTTGCGGAGGTGTGTTCGTAGCAACGTATGCTAAAAAAGGGAAAGGCGGTGGAGTCCACTGCATCCCACTATTCTCCAGCTCAACCAAGGGTGTACAATCTTGGCCAATAGGAGGCCATAAATCAAACCGATGTCATCACAGGTACGAGTTAAGATATTGTTTTACTGCTTGTTATACTTCATACCTTGTGCGTAGCCTGTGTATAATGTGTTTGTCTTAGGATTTGTCCTTATTCAGGACTGTCCAGTGAGAGCACTATTTGATACGGGTACTTCACATTCGTTTCTATCTGTGGACTTCGTGTCTCGGATTGGAGTGCCAACTTGTGTGTCGATAGAGAGCCTATCGATCTTGTTGCCTAATGGATGCGTGATGCGGACAAATATGTCTTGCAGCATTGAGGTGCGAATAGGAAGTCGAGATTTTGGATTGGAAGCATCTGTGTTGTCGATATCAGAATTTGATGTAATCTTTGGTATGGACTGGCTCTCGGAGCAGAGTGCCTTTATCGATTGCAACTCAAAGGAGATCACACTGGGACAGAATACCGAGCTAGAGACAAAATTCGCCGGTATGTGAGGATCGAGCAAATTGTTGTTGTCTGTTCTTCAGGTCGTTAAAGCTGTTCGGAAGGGCGCAGAGTTATTCTTCACGCTTATAAAGGTTGTTGAGCCAAAATCCAGTGTGAGTGATGTTCCGATTGTTTCGGAGTATGTTGATGTGTTTCCTACGAATTTTCTGGGATTACCGCCTTAGCAGGAGATTGACTTCTCTATTGAGTTAGTGTTAGCTGCGAAACCTGTGGCCCGCTCGTCGTACCATGTAGCGCCAAAGGAAATGGTGAACTGAAAGTTCAACTACAAGAGTTGTTGGAGCAAGGATATATATGCCCAAGTATGTCACCTTGGAGCGCACTTGTTCTCTTTGTGAAAAAGGACGGTAGTCTGCATTTGTGCATCGACTATCGAGAATTGAATAAACTGACAGAAAAGAACAAGTATATGATATCACAGATTGATGAGTTGTTCAATCAACTAGTGGGTTCAACTGTCTATTCGAAGCTGGACTTAAAGTCTGGTTTTTACCAGTTGAGGATTCAGGAATGTGACATTCCCAAGACAACGTTTGGAACACGCTACGGTCATTATGAGTTCACAGAAATGCCGTTTGGGCTAACAAATGTGCCATCAGTGTTCATCAACCTAATGCAACGAACATTTAGAGAGTACTTGGACCTGTTTTAATCATCTTTATTGACGATATTCTAGTATACTCTTAGTACAAAGAAGATTATGCGAACCATTTATGGACGGTGTTGCATACCCTGAGAAGAAACAAACTTTATGGCAAGTTCTCAAAGTGTGAGTTCTGGCTGTCATCAGTGGCCTTTCTTGGCCATGTGGTGAGTGGAGAAGGCATTGCGGTGGATCCGTCAAAGATAGTAGAAATACGGGAGTGGCCGGTGTTGTCTACTGTAGCTGAAGTCAGGAGTTTCCTTGGACTGGCGGGCTACTACAGATGTTTCGAAGAAAACTTCTCATGGATCTCCTTGCCTCTCACCACACTGACGAGAAAGGTTCAGAAGTTCGTTTGGACGACGGAGTGTGCACGAGCTTTTGAGGAGCTGAATATTCGCTTGACCACGACGCCAATCTTGACGTCGACACATGGTTCGGACGGCTTTGGAATTTACAGTGATGCATCAGGGAGTGGCTTAGGCTGCGTTCTTGTTCAGTTTGGAAAGGTGATCGCTTATGGCTC
This sequence comes from Platanthera guangdongensis, assembly GCA_039583875.1. Taxonomy (NCBI): domain Eukaryota; kingdom Viridiplantae; phylum Streptophyta; class Magnoliopsida; order Asparagales; family Orchidaceae; genus Platanthera; species Platanthera guangdongensis. The sequence goes on along the minus strand of CM077163.1, from coordinate 46,464,374 downwards.
ACTCCAGTTGAAAGTGCATAACTATCCCGTCCATGACTTGGAGTTGGCGGCGGTGATATTTGCACTTAAACTATGGCATCATTACTTATATGGCGTGAAAGTGGACATCTTAATGGGCCATAAGAGCCTTAAGTATCTTCTAGATCAGAAAGATCTAAATATGCGACAGCGGAGGTGGATGGAATTTCTCGGGGACTACACCTTCCAAATCCATTATACTCCCGGAAAGGGAAATGTGGTCGCAGATGCCTTGAGTCGTAGGGCTCCGGCAAGGGTAGGTTGGTTGTAGATGCACGATGAACATCTAATCCAGGAGTTGGAGAACTTGGACATTTCTTGTATGGACAAGAATGCTACTACAAATGCGTGTCTGAACTGGATGGCGGTACAGTATGACCTTGCAGACCGGGTTCGACGAGCAACAGAGCTTAATGAGAGTCTACAACGTTATGCAGTGAATGAGTCAAATGCCCAATTCTCCTGGGATGATGGCCTTTTGCGGACAATGGTCGTTTGTGCGTCCCAGATGTGGGTAAACTTCGTGAGGAATTGATGTACGAAGCACACTTTACGAAGTATTCAATTCACCTAGGGAGCACAAAAATGTACAAGGACATGAAGAAGGCGTTCTGGCGGCCAGGTTTGAAGAAGGATGTAGCCCATTATGTGGCAAAATGTCAGACTTGTGCCTTGGTAAAAGCTAAATGCCAGAAACCTGGCAGTTTCCTGAAGTCGTTAAAAATCCCGGTGTGGAATTTCGACGATATTTCTATAGATTTTGTGCATGGGCTGCCGCAATCATAGAGCTAAAACGATGTCGTGTGGGTGATCGTTGACCGGCTAACAAAAGTGTTGCACTTCATACTAAACATGAAGGACGATTCAATGGAAAAATTGGCCAAACTGTACGTGGATAACATTGTACGATTGCACAGCGTGCTATGTAGCATTGTCAGTGACCGAGATGGGCACTTTACTTCAAGTGATTGGAGGCTAATCCAACAACTTTTGGGTACTAAGTTACAATTTAGTACGGCCTTTCATCCTCAAACGGATGGTCAGACCGAAAGGACCAACAGAACTATGGAGGATATGCTCTGAATGTGCGCCATGTATTTTGGGAAGAGATGAGATGACCATCTCTATATGGTTGAGTTCACCTACAAAAATAGTTATCAAGCTAGCATACAAATGGCGCCCTTTGAAGCTTTATACGGTAGGAAGTGTCGTACACCATTAGCTTGGGCGGAAACAGGTGAGTCAAAAAGCATAAAGAAGTCGAAGAGGCTAATTCGACCATACGCTCTATTCGAGAAAGGCTATTGATAACCCAAGATAGGCAGCCAAAGTACTACAACACCAAGCACCGAATCGTGGATTTTTCACTTGGCGATTGGGTATACTTAAAGATCAAGCCATTCAAAGGCGTGTCCAGGATTCGGCACTTGAAAAAGTTAAGTCTGCGGTACCTTTGTCCATTTGAAGTGGTGGAGCGAGGTGGAGAAGCTGCCTATCAGTTAGCTCTGTCTACGGAGCTAAGTGGCATGCACAATGTGTTCCACATCTCGATGTTGCACAAAGTTGTGAAAGAGCCAACTCAAGTGATTGCGGATGATCGAGTACCGGTCGATAGTGGGCTAATGACGAAAGTTAGGCCCATTAGGATCGAGGATATGGCGATTAAACAGCTATGAAACAAGATAATTTGGATGGTCAAGCTTCGGTGGGACAACTGTGGCCGTGAAGAGTTGACATGGGAGCGAGAGCAAACCATGCACGAAGAATATCTCGAGTTGTTTGTGTAATGTTGTTGTAACAATGTTTTTATGAAGAAAAGTTATAACTTTTAAGTTGTTATCTTCCTTATGGCTATATGCAAATTTCGGGACAAAATTTCTGTAAGGAGGGGAGGGTTGTAACACCCCAAATTTGACATTATAACTTTTGTCACTATCGCCGGGCGATAGTGGGTATCACCTGCTGGCGATAACGGGAAAGCGTTGAGTGAGCGCCATAAAGCGTTGACTGAACTCGACACACTCAACGCCTGAAAGCGTTGAGTGGCTTGATATCGCGGGGGACAGTGTGTATTGCCAGGTGATAGTGCCACGCTACATGGACACGTGTCAATTGGCCGAACGGCAGCCGGTGAGTGGTGGTTAACCCGAGTTAAAGCGGTTAAGTTGATGTCGTCGAGTGGCAACAGTCGATATCGCCAGGCGATAACACCAAAGTTGACCAGTCAACTCAAGTCTTGGCCTTTGTTTCGTTTTGATGGATTAATCTTGTGGCTGAGTTTTGGCCGAGGTTTGATATGCAGAGGTGTATGGATTGAGAAGTTATTCTATTCTTCTCTTCCTCTCTCTCTCTCTCCATTCCATTTTACTCCTTGGAGACAAGAAAGCTAAGGAAGAAGGAGGGCTGGAGCTGAAGCTTGCATAGCTTGCTGAAGGAGATCTTGTGGTCGGAAGAAGGATCTGAGGCTAGATTCGCAAAGAGGAAAGTGAGGCGTTCATTTCCATCCGTATAGAACAGCTTCGCTATGGATATGAAGAGAACTACAAGGGTAACGATCTTTCTTCTTGGACAAGTGAAGTCCTTTCTTTTGGCATATGCATGGAATCCCCCACCAAAAGGTGGAGAATCAAGGGATTTCCTTTGGGTTGATTCATGAAATCTCCAGTGAGTCTTGCATATAGATCTGGAAATGTGTAGTACGGATTAGGCATGCTGTGTGAAGCCCATCTGGACAGGTTGTTCTAGATTGGTGATGTTTTATTTTGCGAACCCGAGAAGACTCTGCATATAAACGAGTACTGTACATGGTCTGTGGGTTGTGCCTGTGAAACGGAGTAACAAGAAGTACTGGAGTTGTATTCTAGGAAAATACCCAGGGGAAATCACGGTTTTAAGAGAACTGTTGGTATCGCCGGGCGACAGTGAGTGTCGTCGATGGCGATAGCTCTTGGTGAGCTATTTGTGGTGTGAAAGACCAGTATTCTGGCACTGTAGGTGGCTGCAGTGTTTTCTGGAAAGTTGGTCCAGTTATGGTTAGGGCTGAGTACAGAAAGTGTGTTCTATCGCTAACGCCAGGCGATAGCGGTTGTCGCTGGCAATAGCTCCCAGATAACCTATTATTGTGAAAGCCTATCTCTGGGAGACTGTGAGGCTACTATGTGAGCTGCGAGCTCCTAAAGGCTAGTGAGCCGAACTAACAAGGGGAAGCCGGCCCGCGTCAGACTAGCCTTACATTTGACGATTTGAGCAACGGGCAAAGGCCGAACTGTATCCGCATTATGATTGTCTAACCTAAATGCCTAAGTTGTTGGTGTTCGCTAGAAATGCATAGTGAGAGCCTTAGGTTGTACGGCGTCAAGACTAAAATCTTAGGTCGGGGCCGTAAAGACTATAATGCTCAAGTAGGTGGGACTTGAATCTCAGCACACCGAAAGAGAATGCTCAAGTTTGAACCATCTTGGTGAACGGTGGTGGGGCTTGAATCTCAGCACACCGAAAATGTGCCCTGAGTGCACGGAACATTTGGCCGCGGGGCATTCATTTGTGATTTATTGAACTGTGCATGAGTGCACGTTCTTGTGATATATCTGCTTGTGTTAATGCTTTGCCTGCAGGGAATGAATGCCACTGCCCCGGGAAATGGGTAGGGTCATTATAAACTGGTCAGCTGAATGCTGACCGTTTCCTTGTTTGCCACCATTGTCGTGGATTGTCCTTATGTAGGTGTTGGAGTACTGAGCGGGAAATAGCAAGCTGAAGCCTTTGCTGCTACTATGCTGGCCCTCGAAGGCCGAATGAAAAATTTTACTGTTTTCATGTGTGGCCGGCCTGCTTGCCGATGTTTGTAATCCACACTTGTAAAATGTAATTGTAAGGCCTTAAGGGCATAACCTTGTGTATTTGTTCATGACATTCATGTGCTATATATAAATGGTGGTTTATATATTGCGGACATTCAAATGAGTTTGAGTTCATGTAACCCTAAAGCTTCCGCTAGAATGCTCTGAGTTAGGATGCGTGTAGTCTGTGATATTAACTTGTAATCTCGCCGCCTGTTTGTGGAATATGGTGTGGGGCCCCGACCGGACCCTCTATTATATTTCATGTGACGGACAGAGGTGTTACAATTTGGTATCAGCTTGTCTTGGTCTTCCTCCTGCGAATTCATGGTCGAATTCTTTTAAGGGGTGGCGAGCATGTGTAAGTGCGACCCGTTATAACATAAATGAACTCAAGAATGTCCACTAAGGAATGAAAATACACTTATTTGAGGAACCTATGCATTCCTACAAAGTTGTTGTTGCTTTCGCAAAGTCGCTAAAGTATGTCTTTTACACGTATAGGTGACTCGAAGTGGTGCGGGACAGTCTGAGCCCCAACGTTCTGATGAAAGTACGACACCAACTGAGGTGCCTACACCTCCTCCGTCTGCAAAAATAGTACGCTTAGTTGCTGAGAAGTTGTTTACGATGATACAACCATAGCCTCTTTGTTGTTCGCGCGTACTCTTCTTTGTTCACGTAGTTTTTCTATTCGCACGGCCTCTTTATTATTCGTGCGGCTTCATTTCTATTTATGCGGCCTCCCTGCTGTTCGCGCGGTCTCCTTACTATTCGCGTGATCTCTCTTTTCATCCTATTCGTGCGGCCTTGTTTCTGCTCGCACGCCCTCTTTCTTGTGTGGTCTCTCTTTTCTGCTCGCGCGCCCATCTTTTCTGCTCGCGCGCCATCTTTTCTGCTCGCGCGTCCTCTCTCTTCTCTTCTATGGCTCTCTCTGATATCTCTACCACTACTACTCCGTATTGCTCCTCGATGGTCACATCTTCAGGTGGTGCCCATGTCGATACTCACGAGTAAATGGTTGATTGACTTCCGGTGCTACCAATCATATGACCGATAATCCACAGTGTTTATCTCTCCTAGAAACTCATGATCGATTGCCCAGGGTCTTTATTACAGACGGCTTTCCCTCACCGGTCAATGAGATGGGAGTGGTTCAAGTCACTCCGTCTCTTCACTTGACAGATACTATCTAAGTGACCATGTTTCCTTGCAATTTATTATCTATTACTTCTCTATGCAAGCAACTACAGTATTCCGTCACATTCACTCTTACTTCTTATTATTTTCAGGATCCGGGCTCCCGACGGACGATTGCTATTGGGACTGAGAGCGGCGGCCTCTACTTTCTCGACAACGTTTCCGCTCTGTCCACCTTCTCCTCCTCTTCTACAAACCTCCTGTAATGGCATCTTCGCCTTGGTCATCCTCCTCCACGGCTTCTTCGTCAGCTTATGCCCCACCTCCCTCCGCACAGTTCTCCTCTCAACTGTGATGCATGTCAGCTTGGAAAGCATCACCGCTCCTCCTTCCCACCGAAACAAGACTGTGGATCTTCCCGTTCGTTTGATCTCGTTCACTCTGATGTCTGGGGTCCTGCTCCTACCCTCACCATAGGTTGGGATAGTTCATATTTTTTAACTTTTATGATGATTTCTCTCGCTTTACATGGGTGTATCTCTTAAAAGATCGTTCAGAATTATTCTTTGTATGGACATCTTTTTATTTTATGATTAAAACTCAGTTTGATGTCTCTATTAAAATCTTTCACTCTGATAATGCCAAACAATATCTCAGTCTTAATTTTTCTTTTTTCTGTATGCAAAATGAGATTATTTATCAAACTAGCTGTGTCTATACTTCACAGCAAAATGGGGTGGCGGAACGCAAAAACCGTCACCTCCTTGATCTTGCTCGCACTCTGATGGCACAGATGCAGGTTCCTCGCTCCTATTGGGGCTATGTCGTTCTCATCTCCTGCTATCTCATCAATCGCATTTCCCCCATGCTTCTCAATGGTCAAACCCCATTCTCCATTCTCTATTCGGGTAAGGATCTGAAAGATATTGCTAGAGGGGGGTGAATAGGTGACTTGAATCTTTTTAACTTTTTAAGGCAGCCAGATTTTATCTCAGAGTTATATCTATTTGTACACTAATCACACAACATCACAGAATATCACAGCACACAGTAGACACACAGTTTTATAGTGGTTCCCCAAGGTTTGGGTACATCTACTTTCCCCCTTCGCCTATCTAGCAGTGTACTAGATTCGGTCTCAGAACCCAAAACAGGCTCCTACACCTCAGGCCCAAGGCCCTACAACTCAGCTTCTTCACAAAGCCTCTCAGCCACCGTACACTCAGCCACCAAGGCCTACACTCAGCCACCAAGGCCTACACTCAGAGATTTCAATCTCTTACACTCAGGCACTCAAGCCCTACACTCAGCCTTTATAATTACAGGCTTACAAGACTCAGATCCCTAAGGATCCTACAAGATAAAATGAATACAAATATTGTAACTCAACAACTTAGAGAAAAGAGAGAAGTGTTGTGAGTTTCTTGATGAGTTCTTGGAAGAACTCAGCTGAAATCAATCAGACTTGGCTTTCTTCAAAGCTTCTTGAATGTAGAACACAATAAGATTGACCTCTTCTCAGTTGATCCTTGATCTCTGCTACTTAAGATTCAGAATAAATCTGAACCTTCTTCTCAGTCTGGTTCCAATGACTGATTTCTGGATGGAGCTCTCTCTCTCCAAAGATCTTCACTAGATTCTTCAAGGAATAGCTAGATCTTCTTTGTATATGATCACTTGTACTTGTGTTCAATCAACAACTTCAACAACAGTTTCTGTAGACTGTATAAGCCTATTTATAGGCCTTATTCATGGTAACCGGCTGGTCCGGTTCATAACTGAATTCTGACAACTCTGACAGGTGCAGTAGACCGGCTGGAATGGCAGTTGTCAATTCATCCTCAGTTCTTGAAAATTCTGTAACTGTCTGAAAGTTCGAGACTGTCTGTCTTTAAGTGTCGACACTTATAGACCAAGTGTCCACAAGTTGTCTAAGTGTCGACACTAGCCTACAAGGTGTCGACACAACTCCTTGTGTTGTAGATTTTATATCTCGACACTGCTTCTTCTTCATGTGTCGACACTGATATTGAGTGTCGACACAACACTTTGTTCTTCAGCACTTTGTTGAGTTCTTGAGTGTCGACACAATGTGTCGACACATCTTCATGTGTTGAATCTGTTAAGTGTCGACACTTCTTCTTGGTGTCGACACATGTCTTCAGTGTAGATACTTGCTGAGTGTCGACACAGCTCCTTGTGTCGACACACATCTTCTTTGTTGAGACTCTGGCTGAGTGTCGACACATCTCTTTAGTGTCGACACTTGTACTTAGAATTTCTTGAACTTTGCTAAGTGTCGACACAGCTCCTTGTGTCGACACTTTCTTCAAGTGTTGAGTCTTCAGCTAAGTGTCGACACATTCTTTCTTGTGTCGACACTTTCTTCAAGTGTTGACTCTTCTGCAGTGTGTCGACACATGTCGACACTTTCTTTAAGTGTTGAGTCTTCTGCTGAGTGTCGACACATCTCCTTGTGTCGACACTTACACTTAGTCTCTGCTGACCTGAGTGTCGACACAGCCTCCAAGTGTCGACACTTTCTGATGTAAACACAGTTTTACTGGGTGTCGACACAACTGCTATGTATCGACCTGCTTCACTGCACTCTTCTTCATTGAGTGTCGACACAGCTCCTTGTGTCACTTTCTGTCTGGTGTCGACTCAGCATCCCTGGTGTCGACACAATGACTCCAAGTGTCGGCACTGCTTGCCTGGGTGTCGACACAGGTCTTCTTAAGTGTCGACACTTTCCCTCTTGGTGTCGACACATGGACTTAGAAACTTTTTCATCATTTCCTGCAAATACTTAATCTGCACAAGTAACTCACATCAAATACATTTTGATGTATATCATTGAGTTGGGTGAGGCTTCTTCAAATCAGGTACATTTAAACCAATGTACCCAACAGGATCTGTTTCCTCTCCCTCTATATATCTTTGAGTGCATGACGTTTGTGCATGCCCCCTTCGCCACTCATGATAAACTCTCCTCACATGTTCCACCAAATGTGTCTTTTTGGGTTACTTTACTACTCCGAAAGGTTATTGTTGTTTTGACTCTATTCTTCACAAGCAGTTTGTCTCCGCGTACGTAACCTTCTTCAAAAATACGTACTATTTCTCTCGCGATTCCTCTTTTCTTCCTGATGTTCCTGCTTCTCCTACCGTCCCCTCTGTCCCATCTACACCTATCGAGATTTCTCCTCATCCGCCATGTCCATCGTCTCCTCCTCCTCCCTCTCTGCCTCTGCTGTCTTCCTCTTCTCCACGATCGTCTCTCTACTCCCAGGCCAGCTCTCTTTGCCATGTATACACTGAATACTGAGGAACACACTGACATGGATCTTCTCATTGCTCATCGTAAAGGGGTGCGGACATGTACCCAGCACTCGCTTACTGCTGTTGTTTCCTATGCTCGTCTTACTCCTTCGCAGGAATTTTTCGTTGGCTATCTCTACTACTGCCACTCCCTGCACCTACCAGGAAGCCCTTTCTGTTTCTCATTGGGAGGCTGTCATGGATGAGGAAATTGCCACCCTCACTAAGCGAGGTACATGGACTATTGTTCCTCCTCCGTTGGGCACCGATGTTGTTGGTTGTCGCTAGGTCTTTGTTGTGAAGTTCAGTCTGGATGGCAGTGTAGATCGTTACAAGGCACTCCTTGTCGCCAAAGGCTTCACTCAGACTTATGGTGTTGATTATTTTGACACCTTCTCTCTCGTTGCTCGTCTCAGCACTATTTCAGGTACTCCTCTCTGTGGTCGTCAATAGGGATTGGCCCATTTCCTAACTGGATGTCAAGAATGTCTTTCTCTATAGGGATCTTCAGGAGGATGTCTACATGGAGCAACCTCCTGGGTATGTTGCTCATGGGGAGACACAGGAATGCAGGCTGAAGAAGGCCATCTATGGCCTAAAGTAAATCCCTCGGGCTTGGTTTGACAAGTTTAGTGGCATTGTGGCGGTCGTGGGTTTTACAAGAAATTCTGTCGATCACTCATTGTTCATTCGCAAAACCTCCCTGGGTCTGGTGGTTCTTACCATATATGCGGATGATATTCTTCTCACTGGAGATGATCAGGCTGAGGTATCCTTGACAAAGAAACATCTCCATCAACACCTAGTCACAAAAGATTTGGGCTCCCCAAAATACTTTCTGGGGATAGAAATCTCTCAAAGTCAAACTTCTTAGTCATCTCCCAACGTAAGTGTGCTCTTAATCTTCTAAAAGAGACAAGGTTGATTGGGGCTAAATCTGTCTGATGCCCCATGGCTACTAGAGAAGATAAAATATGGACAGATGACTCGCCTCCTCTATCAGATGTTATGAGGTACAGGCGTCTGGTCGGCAAACTCATTTATCTCCCGGTAACAAGACCCGACATCTCCTACGCTGTAGGCAAGATTAGCCAGTTTATGCAAGCTCCTAGGGAGTGTCATCTACAACCTGCCCTGAGGAAATTAGAATATATTAAAGCGGCGCTAAGTAAAGGACTACTATTTCAGAAGAATGGTCATTTAAAGGTTGAAGCGTACTCGAATTCTAGCCATGCTGATGACAAAGGAGATCGCAAGTCCACATCAGGCTTTTGCACATTTGTGGGGGGAAACCTTGTGAGCTAGAAGATCAAGAAACAGTCTGTCGTCTCCAGGTCCTCAGGCACGGGCCTCCGGTCCGATGGCTACGCACCACAGTACCCGGCCGGCGACGGCGGGGTTCGCCCGCCCCCCGGTCGAGTGCCCGACACGGGGCTCCGCTCCTACTGCCAAGAGCAATAGTATCCGCCCGCAGACGGCGGGCTTCGCACGCCCCCGTCGACCGTGCCCGCAACATATACATATGAGTACTCAAAATGATCGTAAAAAAATATCAATCACAATTAAAAAAAAATTACGTTTTTAATTACAATAATTAATTTTTCTCCCTCTCACCTCTCTTTTTCTTAAGTATTAAATTTCTCTTTTCTCTCCCCCATCATTCTCTCTTTCCAAGGCACTCTCCCGTCCCTCTCTCCATTTGATTCTCTGTTTCATGACAGGCCCATCTCTATATTATATATATAATATCTTATATTATATAAATTCGTCTTTTTCTCTCTCTCTTTCCCCCTCTCTATAAATCTGCCGCCCTCTCTTCCCTCTCTCCTCTCTCTCTCTCTATCCTTCATTAGCTGTAGATTTAGGATACCTAGAGATTTTCACTTTTTTAATATATAAAATATAAATGGCCAATAACGATTGGATCTAGATCCGATGGTCATAATCATTCTAATGTATTTAAAATTCATGGCTCAAGTATTTTTTTTATAGTGGTAGATATAGAAATGTATTGGAGGAAAGAATAATTATTAGAAGACAATCATATATCAGGAAAAATATGCAGAGCGGTAACAATTTCCCAAACAATTCAGCACTGAGACAAACATTTTGACAATATAACAGAACTTGGGCTTGTATGGAAAAAAGTCATTGAGTCATTCTCACAAACACTGTGAATGCACAAAAGTAGGAAACCTTTCTATTGTACAATAATGAAAACCAAAATGTTGGAGAAGTTGCGGTGTCGATTTTATACCTGATTTTTTCAAAAATCGAAGGATGGTTGCGTTGGTATTGTTCGCAGAAGGTAGAGCAGCACACCGAGAGGGAGATCGAGATCTATGTGGTTGTTGCTGTCGCTAGATGTTCCTGTGCACTGCAACAGTTTTTTACGGTGAAGTTTTTTTTTAAAAAAATATATGTTAGAACAAAGGAACTGTGAGGAGTAGTTTGAGGAAGAGGGGTTCAGCGGGATTTTGTCGTTCGGAGTAAGTTCGGGAGGAAACCCCAAGTACTTGGTGCATACCTTGGCGAGAGTGGTTCAGGAGTTGAGAGCAATGAGGAGCGGGCGTGTTGTGGAGCGTCATTGTGGAGTGATGAGGAGCCCGTGCCGATCGAAAGAGAGAAGTGAAGGTTCTGCGGATGCAGGTAAAAGGAAAAGTAGGGAAAGATCGGGAGTGTTGCAGGAGTAGAGGAGTCGGCACAGAGAGGAGAGGTTTGCGATTCTTGCGAACAGATTAGGTTTGGCGTGGATTTGAAATGGGGCAGTATTAATTAAAACCGCTGATATTTGAACGTAGGGTCAGGATTGATTTAGTGGATTTTAAATTCATGGCTTTTAAAAGTCATCTCATAAATCTTTTTAATATAGTATATATATATATATATATATATATATATATATATATATATATATATATATATATATATATATATATATATATATATATATATATATATACACACACACACACACTAGTATGAGTATCTTTGAACGGGCTTCCCCTGTTCTCAATGCGGCACTGCGGGCTTCGCCCTCCCGGACAGTTTTTTAAATTTATAAGTATTTAAAATTTTCTTAATTTGAATTTTAAATTATTTTAGATTAATTATAATATAATTATAAAAGTAAATAAATTTGAATTATTTAGTTATTTAATTAAATTAATAAAAAAACAAAAATTTCAAACAAAATTGCCGAAACAACAACCCCCCCCCCCCCCCCCGTTCTGCTTCCGCCTGCCCGGTCCTGTTTCCCTCTGCCGCCGCCAGCGGAGGAGCCGGCGGCGACCTGCCCGACATCCACCGAGTGATTCGCCGGCCTCCAACGAATCCGCCGATGGCTGCCCGGCGGCGAGCGGGCAGAGCCACCACCGGCGGAGGCCCTTCCCATGAGCCCTAAACTATGGCTGACGGGCAGGGCCACCGCCGACGGTGGCCCTGTCCGCTCGCCGCTTGACAATACCCGACGAGTTCGTCAGAGGCCGGCGAACCCACCAGTGGGGGCCGGGAAGGCCGCCGGCGGCTCTGTCGGAGGCGGCTTGGTGAAACTGTGAAGGCGCGGGTGGGCAAAATTTCCTATCGGGATTTTGGAAAGATGCAGCAAACAGTTTTTTGGAAAAAAAATTATTGGCAGCCCTGATTGATGCAATCCGACTGCCAGAAATTGAAGTTACTTGAACAGACGACACTACAAGAAAATTGACATTTAGTGACAAAAGTTTTGGTCACTAAATATTGCGGTTTGATCACTAAAGACATTTAGTGACCAAATTTAATTCATCACAAGGTGGTTGCAAAAAAACCGTCACAAAATGTACATAGCAACCAAATAAAATTTGTCACTAAATGTATATTTTTAGTAATAATTAATTTTCGTCACTAAATGTACTATTTCAGTGACAATTAATTTTCGTCACTAAATGTGCATTTTTAGTGACAACTAGTTTCGTCATTAAATGTATATTATTAGTGACAACTATTTTTTGTCACTAAATGTCCATTATTAGTGATTACTTTTTTCATCACTAAATATATTTAATGATCAAATTTATTAAGTCACTGTTTATGCATTGCAATAATGCCTTTTTGTTACTGAAATTATGTATTTCATTATCAAATACAATAATAAACAAAATATCCATTTGTTAAAAAAGTCTCATTAAAGAAAAAAGAATATTTCTTTAAAAATGGAGGATTGTCCAAACCCTTTAGTACACACCAATAGAGTTTTTAACTCTACTAAACTTAATACATAACAAAAATTATATAATAAACAAACATTACATAATTCGTTCTTTACATGTAACACAAAATAAATAAATATATTGTGATTTCTCCATCCTCTCGAAGCTCGCCCGTCTTCGAGCTCCTCATAGCCACCATTTCTACGGGATCCGTCTTGATCTTTCTTGGAGTTTCATATTCTAATTACTTGGATGCGCTTATTACAAATTCACACCATCATTGCTCAAAAGTCATAGTTATCTTAGCGTATTGAGCTGCACGCACGAATTATGAAGTATGTATTCAGTAATTACATAACAATCATAACACTGCATAATCAAACAGGTCAATCCAAATATTCTGTTAAAATAATTATAATGAAAATCAGACTATGAAGGATATGAAACAACTGACATAGACTCCTTCAATTTAATGCTATATTTTGTAAGTTAGGATTAGCTTGAATTCCCTGATGCCTGGATATCCTCAACCATGGTTGACAGGATAAGATGGGTAACGTAGATCTCCACGGGGCCCTAATCCAACTTCTACAGCTGAGATGATTCATCTTCAAAGAATTCATCAAACTCAACCCGGAAGCTTCTCATGTAGTAAAAGTATATCTAAATAAGTGTTGAATATTTAATCAGTAAAAGTTCAATTGAAATTATGAACAAAGATAATTCAAATGAGAAGTTTAGGGATCATAAATCAAAATAATTGGGCATGGGGGGCATTTTGAAAAAAAATATAGTTCAAGGAACTCATTTATATCTAGAAAGTAATATAAAAACACATTCAGTTCTTCTTTATTGAACTAAAAAAAAAATCTTAAAGAGCTTTTACTTTAACTAGCCCAGTAAATTCTAACATTTTGAACTGTCCAGATGCAAACATGTGGAATAATGAAGTTCACATTCATGTTCACCCATAAGTTGATATTGATCATACCATACAAACAATTGATAGGCAGCTGGAAAGAAGGAATATTTTTTTGAAGGCTCTACTGAGAAGAACATGATCATATATAGAATGTTCAAAGTTCAGAGCATTTCCTATACCAACTATTATACCCGTAAGCCTACATAAAGGATCCAAAAGTGATACAAATAGCTTCCACTAAAACATTTTGGTTAACCATAAATGGCATACCTTTCCTTAGGGGGCTTCTTCACCTTCGAACCTCATTTTGAATGTCATTCCAATTGAATATTTGTTCTTTAGAGATTCCATGTACATAGTACATGGAATGATGAACTCTGAAGGACTTGTCCTGTTATAATTTATGTCCATTAAAGGAAAAGGCATATTCAGTGCCACGGAAAAGACATGGAAAATTACCAAGAAAGCCGAAAAATTAAATTGCCATAATTATCCATGACTCATTTACAGTGCACTATAATAACAGTTAGGATTTAAGTTCATGAGGTGAAGTTTAAACTGATTGGGCTAAAGATAACTAGAACAGATAAATGGGCATTAAAATTATTGCCGGCTGGAAATGCTGAAAGAGCTGACCTTTAATGGAGTGGCAACCACCAATGGAGCCTCTTGTGAATCACTCCTCGCAAACTTCTCATGCATGAAGCGACTGTCCATGATAGATTTGTTCCTGTAAACAATGCGATAACAGTAACAGCTTTTGAGGCCGCACTGCTTTAGGTAGCACCCGTGGTTGATGTTCTTCATCTACAAGAAATTCTAATTGATGCTGAATTTTCAACGGTTGCGACGAGATGCCTTTTCTACTTGCCATTTTTAGTGAACTGGTCACAAAGTTGACAACAGAGAGTGCATGTCAAAAGAACTTATTGGATGAATTTGTACACATGAATTAAAGAATTTTTTAATCCAAATTAACCATCATGAATGTTATATAATATCGGGTCGAGGTTTATATGTAATATTAAGCTTCTAACATTCAGAAAACATGACAAGTCACTTCCAAATAAGGTATCTTGGATATTAAATGCAAATAGGCAGTTAAAAGAAATACAATTAGTCTCCATTTTGAATGGTTGTGACTTTTGAGTGAGAAAATGTGATACTATGGTAGTAAATACAATAGTGACAGTTTACCTACATCTAGAACTTTCATACAATTTCTTTGACCTAAATTCCACTTTGTGCAGAGTAAGCATTCACGGTGATAAAGCTTGACCACGCCTAACAGACCGTGATAGTGTTTTGACATAAGCCATTGCTCTGAAAAACTAGCGCCCGCGATTTAGTTTTTCCAAACACTACCAAAGTTTGTCATAACTATGTTCACAACTACACATACATGATCATAGTTTCAACCATTCTTATTTTTTTTGTAACAAAGATTTGAACAATGACTACTCTAAGGATAAGGAACAATGCCACTAGGAATAAGGCCTAGTATAGCATCAAAGGTGACAAAACAGTAACCTCCAGCTTGCATAAGACTAAGGTTTGGGGGGACAAATGACCGCATGAAGACTTAAATTAAGTCCGGATTCATCCATGACCGCTTGACCAGTAACGGAGCCTAAGGCTCTGTTTGTCATAATTTTTTTGCTCCGGTGAATTTGGGCAAAAATGCCACCGTCATAGAATGTATGTCTGGCATGACAACGGTTATAATCGCCATCAAAAAAGAAAGCTTAGTTTTTAACATAAAAGTAAATGAAATTCGTTAGGTGATGTCGTGCATTCATAAGTTCATAACCACCGTGTTCGTGATGGCCACAACCATGCCAAACCGAGCCTAAATAAGCTCCAAAATTTATCACTAAATCATCTCATGGATAACAAAGAGTCTCAAAAGACAAACACCGAGAGTAAGAACACGACAAAGATCCTTACCCCAACAAATATGACAGAAGCGTCATTAAACTCCACGCAAATCCCTTGCCACAAGCTCCTGGGTTGGAGGCTGCCTCCGCATATCCTGATAGTAGAAAAAACATCTCAAAATCAATCAAACCAGGTTTTAAAAAAACACTGCGTTGGGCTTAACTAGTTGTGTATGATCATCATCATAAACTAGCTTCATTATCCAAATATAAGTAGACAGTTGAAACCACAAACCAGGGGAGAAAGACACTCATCCGCATACTACCTCAGTATATAAAAAAAAAACCCATGCGTGCTTGAGTCAGACGCAATCAAAGTCTTGCAAAATAAATGATAATTAAGCCGAACAAGAACAATAAACATAAAAACAAATAGCGTCCTTTAAAACATTCAAGGTATAGATAGCTGTGGTCATCCAGCTAAGCTATGTCGGTACTAAGTAGGCCCAAAGGACAATTTTAGTCTCTTCTATGTTTTTGTCAATCCAAATTTGATTAAATTCTTTAAATCCTTAGTCTTTGTCTCTAATAAGACTTTGCTCAATTAATCAGTGAGTTATTTCATTTTTATTCTTTAATGCGCTGTCAAAAACTTCATTTGCACAAACATAAATATTAGCAATTTGAGAGTACTGTGTGTCAGTTCTTCCTATACAACTGCCACTAATTTTATGCATGTGAAATCCCATATCTGATGACTAATTCAAATAAAACAAGAATAAATAAGAAAATAAATATGTTAGGAATTCTTAATTTAACAAACTAATTTGTAGATAACCAATAAGAAAATTTAATGTTTATTTTTCTATACTTTGAACTTGGCGGCGCTACGAGATTGACTTGTAGATGGTGACTGGCTGCAACGATAGTGAGCGAGGTCGACAACGAAAGGAAAAAAGACGGTCGAGGTGATGCCTTAGTGCGACGACAACGCTTCATATACGCCGTTGTAACGAAAATAAAGAGCATCTTACTTTCGATGCTTAGAATATAAAAACAAAAATTTTAAAAGGAGAAAACATGCAATGTTGAATGTTCAATAAAAAAAATGACAAAAAATTTAAAGTCGGTTCGGATTGTCACAAGCAGAGTTCACTTTAGCACTATCACAAACATCCAATGTGCGCATTGCAGGATTGTAGGTTTCATTTGGCAAGGGATCATCGACTTGATCCCCACCAAGATTATCCTGTAATTATACACCAAAACATCGTCCCTTCTGTTCCTTTCGATCTCCTGCACGTATTTTCCTGAACAAAAACTCCAGGTAATGCTTCAAGTAATGTTTCTTGAATTCACTCCATGCATCTTAGTGAAATTGAACCACTCCTACCAAAAACTGTCTCTCCCATCCACCATGAACTCCCTCCTGAGCCCCTCCAACCGATTGATTGTACTCTTCCCTGGAATCTCTCACAACAAAAATTTCACTCCTTGCCACAACCCCCAGTCCATTCTTGCACTATCAATCACTATAACTCCCTCCAGAACATCTATCAAAGTAAGAATGGGTTTAGAAGAATACGCCTTTACAGAAGAAATGAGCAACTACACATGCAAACTAGTCGAAGACGGTCTGATCACAGGAGGCGGAAGACGCCTGCTTCCAATAACTCCAAGGAGCCTTTGTCAACCATCTTCACTGGAGTTCTTCATTGGCCGGCATGAGAGTGGGCGGGCACGATCGGCACCTGGACAAGAGGGTTGCGTGTTTCGTTCGGCTCCAACAAAAAATTCCTAGCGAAATATTTAGGGTGGTGATATTGATACACCACATATGGCTATTGATACCTCATTTCAAAAATTAAAATCTCTTTTTTTACAATCCTAAATCTAATATTTGTACCCCCTTCTCATCCGACGTCAGGCGCTGCTCCCGCTGCTCCGTGCCCGCCAGTCGTTGCTCTCGCTGCTCCATGCCCGCCAGGTTTCTTCTTCTTCTTCTTCTGCCGCCCCCTTGCTGCCCCCTTTTCTCCTTTTCTTCTTCTTATTCTTCTTCTGCCGCCCCCTTGCTGCCCCTTTCTCCTTTTCTTCTTCTTCTTCTTCTTCTTCTTCTTCTTCTACCGCCCCCTTGCCGCCCCCTTTTTCCTTTTCTTCTTCTTCTCTTTTCTTCTTTTCTTCTCCCTCTGTATCCTCTCCACATACGCCAGCATCTCCTGCTTCGCAAATTCTCGAGCAAACGTGTCTGTCACCAGCGCGTCGGCGTGGAATCCGACGAGCGTGATGAACTGTCAGCAGAAACCAAGCTTCGCGATCCTCGGAATGAACTCCCTCATTTCATAATCCGACATTCCCGTCGCATCCCAGTTGAACGACGACGACAAATTGTAGGCCAACATTGTCTCCGGCTGCTCTGCTTTCAACGCCTGCGCAAACTTGCTGCACTCTGCGAAATCAGGGCTCACCGTCTCCATCCATATTAAGTCCGTGTGGGGCGCAAACGCCCGTCCCCGCACCACCGCCGCCTCCACCAAGCCTCGAAAGCGGTAGAATCCTTCCCGCGTTCTCGGAATGTCCCAATCCCAGAAGACATCCCCTGCTCCCAGCTTCTTGGCGATTTCGCGACCCCGCTCGTTGGAATATTTGGCCGCCGCAGACCATTCCCCGATCCGCCGCCGCTTTTCCTGCCGCGAGACGTCGTTTCGGAGATTGATTGCAGTGATAACCGCTTCGGAAAAAGTCATGAGGCCGGCTCCGGCGATCCAGTCGTCTTCAATACTCTGCAGCTCTGCCCCTGTTTTTCCCGCTGACATTGCAACGGCCAGAACGACGGAGAGGCTCCGGCGTCTAAGCTCGGGATTGGTCGCTTCGAGGATGAACTGGTGGTCACGACCGTCGACGTTGGATTGAATAAGAGTGGCGGCGACGACGTCGGTTCGGGCAATAAGCACCGTCTCCACCCCCATGTCTTGGGGTATAAATAGCGAGTGAGTGTACAAATATATTTTTGAGATGTACAAATAGTCATGGGTTATAAATAGCCATATGTGGTGTACGAATATCACCACCCAATATTTAAGGGGGTTGTGTTTAGAGGGTGAAAAGTAAGTCATGCTAATATCCATACATGGGCTAACGCCCAAATTTAAGAGTGATGCTATTTTCATATTAGAGAAAAAATTATATTTCATGATTAGTGACTAATATTTTTCGTCATTAGTTAAATATTTAGTGCTCACTAATAACAATACAAGAAAAACCTTGGTTAGCAAGGAGCAAAATTCCTTTCTAATTCGCAAAATTCCTTGCTAATTTTAATTAGGTAGGAATTTAGGAACAAAAAAATTCACTAGTTAATATGCTCCTAGCTAATTTTAGTTGTTTTGCTGAGAATCAAACCCTTGACCTCTTACACATCATAAATTATGCTTAACCAACTCACCTAACTAACTAATTTGTTCTAAAGGAGCAATAATTTATATATAAACACACATCCACAAAATATTTATATAATTATAAAGTTTATAAAATTATATATATGAGTATAAATGTGTGTATAGTATCTATATAATAGTAAAATATATTTATATTTATATATACTTATATTATGTATTTAAATAATGATGTTTCGTTGGTAATGTCGGGCGGCAGTGTTTGCGTCGTTTGCTCCCACAACGAAGCGGAAAACGCCGCAGGCCACTGCGTCTCCATTCCCTGCCCCTAACTTCGGTCACAGCCCTCCGTTGTTAGCCGCCACCGCCCTAAACGAATCCCAAGAGATATATTTTTTGAAGAAAATAATTTTTCACGTGCATAAATATCTTGGAAAAAGTTTGTTGCTAATTTGCAAAAAAAGTTGTCACAAAAACAATTGTTAATATTTTAGCAACAAAAACTTTTGTTGCTATTTTTGCAACAAAAAAATTTGTTGCTACTTTTGTAGCAAAAATGAAAAAGATTTTTCCATGCTAAATTTGAAGCTAATTAGGAAAGATTATCAAGCCTTCCTAATTTCCTTTGCTAAATCAATTTTTTCTTGTAGTGTAAGTTTTGTGTGATGAAATTTTTTTGGTAACTAATTCTAATATTTTTAGTAACTAAATTTTATGTTTTGTCACAAATTAATTATTTTGTGACAAAATATAAATTTCGTCACAAAAACGCTTATCATTAGTGACCAAAATTTATTCGAAACAAAAAACATATCATTAGTGATCAAAAATTGTTCGTCACAAATTTTTCATGACTAAATGTCAGTTTTCTTGTAATGCCGTCCGAATTCAACATGTGGTGTGTCTCAATATATGCATATTATTTTAAATTATATATATATATATATATATATATATATATATATATATATATATGAGTCGCAGGCACGGGCCTCCGGCCCGATGGGTACGCGCCACAGTATCTAGTCTCCGACGGCGGGCTTCGCCCGACCCCCACGACGGGCTTCATCGCCCGCCCCCGGTGGATTGTTTTAATTATTTTAAATTTAATTAAAATTTATATTTTAATTTTAAAATTATTAGAAATTAATAATTTATTTATTAATAATTTTTTATTATTTTAATTTTAATTATAAATTATAAATTATAAATTATATTTTAATTTTAATTAAAAAAAGAATCTGTGTGCGGCACGGGCTCCGGCCCGTGCCGCACGCAAATTCTTCCTCGCCGCCGGCGGTGGACCCGCCGGCGGCCTGCCCGACACCCACCGGCGGCCTCGCCGGCCTTCGGCGAGTCCGCGGGTGGTTGTCGGGCAGGCTGCCGGCAGCTCTGCCGCCGGCCAGGAGGACAAAAATGGCTGCAGTTCGCTGCAGCCATTTTAGTCCTCCCGGCCGCCGGCGGCATGCCCGGCACCCACCGGCGGACTCGCCGGAGGTCGGCGAGTCCGCCGGTGGGTGCCGGGCTGGCCGCCGGCGGCTCCACCGGCGGCCGGGAGGTTTTGTGTGTACGACGATTTTTTTTGGGGGGGGGGAATCGGGGACCGGGTTTTAGGAGAGAGGGAGGGGAAAATTTTTGGTGTTTTTTATTTGCAAACCAACACCTTTATTTAGAGTTCAAGATCCAACGGTTGAGGATTAAAAAAGTCAAATCTGACGGCCACCTATTTTCCTTCTATTTTCGAACTCACAGACGGGCTTCGCCCGCCCCCCCACGACGGGCTTCGCCCGCCCCCCACGACGGGCTTCATCGCCCGCCCCCGGCGGATTGTTTTAATTTTTTAAATTTAATTAAAATTTATATTTTAATTTTAAAATTATTAGAAATTAATAGTTTATTTATTAATAATTTTTTTATTATTTTAATTTTAATTATAAATTATAAATTATAAATTATATTTTCATTTAAATTAAAAAAAAGAATCTGCGTGCGGCACGGGCTCCGGCCCGTGCCGCACGCAAATTCTTCCTCGCCGCCGGCGGCCTGCCCGACACCCACCGGCGGCCTCGCCGGCCTCCGGCGAGTCCGCGGGTGGGTGCCGGGCAGGCTGCCGGCGGCTCCGCCGCCGGCCGGCCAGGAGGACAAAAATGGCTGCAGTTCGCTGCACCCATTTTAGTCCTCCCGGCCGCCGGCGGAGCCGCCGGCGGCCTGCCCGGCACCCACCGGCGGACTCGCCGGAGGTCGGCGAGTCCGCCGGTGGGTGCCGGGCAGGCCGCCGGCGGCTCCACCGGCGGTCGGGAGGTTTTGTGTGTACGGCGATTTTTTTTTGGTGGGGGGATCTGGGATCGGGTTTTAGGAGAGAGAGAGGGGAAAATTTTTGGTGTTTTTTTTTATTTGCAAACCAACACCTTTATTTAGAGTCCAAGATCCAACGGTTGAGGATTAAAAAAGTCAAATCCGACGGCCACCTATTTTCCTTCTATTTTCGAACTCACGCTATTGGCAGACCACGATATATCTTTTTAGAATAGTAATATAATATATATATATATATATATATATATATATATATATATATATATATATATATATATATATATATATATATATATATATATAGATGGGGTATGGAATAGTGCAGTTAGAACAAAAAAAAAATTTAAAACCTCCCATGAGAGTTTTTCCCAAAGGCTCGGCCCTACTCCTTCCGCCTGCGCCAACTGTGTGAAGCAACCTCCCGGCGGCTTGTCGACCACCATCCGCTGTGCCGAAGTCGACTACAACGCCTCCTTCGCTTCCTCCAAGTGTGACTGGTGGACTAGAGCCCTCATCTCCCTTCTCCATCCGCCTTTACGCGACTCGTGCGAGCTGTAGCCGTCGGCCTCCTCTCGTTGGTCGAGATCCGGCCTCTGTGCCTTCCGCACACTTCCTCGGTGTGACTCCGTTGAAGGATTGGCGAGTATTCACCTCCGCTCAGTGTGACTCCGGTTGACTCGTGGTGGTTGACTCGTGGTAGAGAGAGATTCTCCACAAAAATTACCTAGAGTGCTTGGGTAACGATTTCCTCTACTATATCTTCTGTGTTCTTCTTGTATACGTGATTTTGTGTGCTGAAAGAGGCCGGCGTTGCCTTCGATTCCATTGGATTTTTTCGCGGAATTTAGTCGAAGCTTTGGCTTTGTTTTTTGATCGATCTTGTGATTTGAAGGATTGAGTTAATCTTTATTGTGACATTGATTGGGTTGGGTAAACCCTTGTTTTGACGCTCTAAGGATTGGGCAAATCCTATGCTAATTTTTTTGATAGGAGAAAACCGACCTCTTTTTGAATCGATATTTTGGTTGGAATTCTCTCTTGGTGTATATTGTGCATGTCTAGCGATTTAAATCGTTATATTGGAGTGTCTAAGAATTCTTGCACTCGCGTGAGTGATCGGAAAGGGCTTTAGTGAACTGTCGCTTAAACTGTCGTGCACACCTCGACATGTAGGCCTGCATAAAATTGATATCAGAGCGAGGTTGACTAATTTCTTAATTTGGCTCCGGTCCGCATTATTTCACGCTAGGTCTCATTTGTGCACCAGAGTTTTATTTTCCTACAAAAAAATTATTTTCTCACCCATTGTATGCCCACTAGGTCCGTTCACGAGTATCACACCACCTCCTCTTCGAGTATGGCCGACGAACGACAACCGAATCTGAACCCCTCTCTGGTTGATGATCTTCGCTATGAGATGAATCAAACAAATGGGGGAACTCCGGGGAATGTTGGCCCAACTTTTGACCAACTGAAGCACCTCACCACATAGAGGTCAATGGCCACCCAACCGTCACCACCACCATGAGGGCGACGATCGCAATGATTTGTCATCACATGCTCATCCACAACATCGTCGCTCTGAGCGAGATGTCGATCTTACCCACACAATTAAAATTAATGCCCCACCTACGACGGTTTAGGAGAACCGCAAATTTTTCTGAATTGGGGCATGGATCCAGAGTTTTATTTTGAGTGGCATCGCCTGTTGGACTCACAGAAGGCTTAAGTTGCTAGGATGAAGCTAACAGGACAAGACAAAGTTTTTTGGTTAAATGAGGAGCCACGATTAGGAGTCGATAATGGTGTCCCCCCTATCGGTTGACAATCGAGGAAAAATCTTTTAAAGGTTCAATCCGTTCCCGCTTATCATCGTACCCAAATGTTCGAGGAATTAGCCGCCCTTCTTCAAGGCGATAGGTCTGTTGCCGATTACATGGGAGATCTAAAGGACAAAATGGTCTGATATGAGGTTCAAGAGATGCCAGAAGCTACTCTCTAGATTTCGCAAAGGTCTTAGTTCTGACATCCAAAAAAAGCTCCTTTGTTATGGTCACATTGATTTGAACACCACCTTCAACGTCGCTCTAGATATTGAAAAACACTTAGCCACTAAGTCCAAGGATACTTTACTAATATTATAGATTTTGACAACTAAGTAACCAACAGTTTTGCATTCCTCCAACAAACCCGGCCACCTCCATCAACATCTCAAGTAAACCTTTCATGAATGTTGCTCATTCAAACTTCTCTAATTAAAATGGCTATCATACATTCATGGGAAGACTCTTCGTATCCTCCTTCCAATAATACCGCGACCTCCATTCATAAATATAGTCCGCCATCTTCTTCTTGATTTTAAATAAAACAACACAACCTCTTCATTTCAGCCACCTTTATTTCCCTGAACCTCTTCCTATTTATTTATTTTCCGCCACCTTCCTCTTCATAAGGAATTAAAGCCACCTCTTCATACCCTCTCATCAATGCATATTTACACCTCCAACTATTCTTCTTCACCTTCCAACCCTTCATTAGTCTCTCATATTCATTCCTCTCTTTGCCTATATAAAAGACCGGTTGGTGCCATGGTTAGGGATTACTAAAATTTTGGGAAGTTTTAGGAGAGTTCTTACTATTGATTTTCTGTTCTACGTGGTCGTGTTGTACTCTCTTATCGTGTAATTTCTTTTAATTATTTTCGTATTTGTACTCTTTCTTTCGATCGAGCAGCAATAAAGTAATCGTTCTTCTTCTATTTTATAAGTCTTATAATGCAATATTTTTTATTTATCTATGAATTCATCTACCTCTATGAATAACCAATTTTTATTAATTAGTACTCGACCGAGACGATCCGACGATGAGATAATCATGTTGTAATTGCAATTCTCTTTTTCTCTTTGATGAAATGTTTTTGGTTTACCCTTGATTTTTATTGAATGAGATCATATTTTCGATATATGGTTATCATTTCTCTTTTCGTACTTTAGTTAGCCGAGAGGCTTGCGTACGAATTGATCATTCAAGGGAACGTAAAAAGAATTTGTATGCAACCCTCGAGAGAGGATGACGTAATTCTTTCGGTTTGTGGGGTTCATAATTGAAAGCGAGTTTTAGGTGTTCGGTTTGAGAACGAGAGTTTAACCGGTTAACTTAAACTCGGTTGGGTAATTCTCAAGAGAGAAGCGCTCATACTTTGGAACTCTACGATCAAAATATTTTATTAAAGAGAACTAGAATTTTTATTTTCCTTTGGTTATTCTCATGTCGAGGTGAGTCGAGATCGAGTGTTAGTTTCTTTAAATTAATTTAAATCATTTGTTATTCGTAATCTCTTCTTTTACGCTAAAAACAACCAATAATCTGATCGATAAGATAATAGTGATTTCCTCAAAGTAGAAGTAATCGATGCTCCGGGATCTAATACAACCTTGATTTTTTATATTCTATGCTATAATCGATAGGTACGCTTATCTTTATCGAATATAAATTCAAAGAATATCTTTTTATTTAGATAGAACAGAAATTTTTCCATCAGCTTAGCACTCCACCAACTCCGATTTCGGACACATCACATGATAGTTCAAAAACCTTAGTGAAATCGGGTAAGGGAAGAATTGGAGCCTCCGTCATTTTAGTTTTGATAGTTTGGAACGCAACGGTAGCGGAAGTAGTCCACTTAAAATCTCCCTTCATCATACACTTTGTAATGGATGTCATGATACTACTAATGTCCTTAATGAAACAGCGATAAAAGTAGCTAAACCATGAAAGCTTCTCACGTCACGGATGCACTTAGACTCGGGCCAATCCTTAATGACTTGTATCTTTCCCGGGTCCACCTTGTTGAAGTATTAGACCGGGCGGCCTGACGGTCTAGTCTGGCGGGTTGTTGATCGTGCGGTCTAGCGGTTCCTTTCCAGCAGGTTTGTGTTCAGACTGTTGCTGTTTGTAGTCCGAGCGGTCTGGCGGTCTCTCTCAGAAGCTTGGAGACCGGGCGTTCTAGCGGTCTCCTATTGCGGCGTGTTCTCTTTCTGTTGGAGTTGCCGAGCGGTTAGCCCATTTGTCTAACCGCGCGGCCTGTGCAGTCTCTTTAATTTCTAGGCGCTCAGCCCTGTAATTTTTTTAGTCCCACATTGTTTGTTTGTACTCTGTCCTTTCTCCTCCATTCTATAAAAGGGAGGTCATACCTTTGTAAATGATATCTTTTTGGATAATAAAAACTTTCAATTAATCAAATTTCTGTCTGTTTGTTCGCTGCTTGTTAGTTGCGTGTTTGCTACTTTTACACACCTTAATACCAACTGAACTCACAATATTGCCAAGGAACTTTACAGAGTGGACAAAGAACATACACTTCTTAAGATTCACAAACAACTTCTCTTCACGCAAAGTAGAAAAAACAATTTGTAAATGAGAGTAGTGATCAGAGGGAGAAGTGTTGTACACTAAAATGTCATCAAAGTATACGACGATGAGCTAACCCATAAAGGGTTAGAACACGTGTCATCATGATGGAAAACCTACTTGGGGCATTGGATAAGCCAAATGGCATGACGAGTCATTCATATAACCCATCTTTAGATTTAAATACGGTTTACCATTCATCCCCTTCATGAATCTGTATTTGGTGGTAGCCACTCCTAAGATCCAATTTAGAGAAAATCGTGGCACCGACTAGCATGTCCAATAAATCATCTAAGAGGGGAATTGGAAACCGGTATTTAATGATAATCTTGTTAACTGTACTCTATCTACGCACATTCGCCAAGATCCGTCTTTTTTGTGGACAAGTAAAGCGAGCACAACACATGTGCTCTTGGTATGCCTTAAAAAACTCTTTTGTAAAAGTTCCAAAATTTGCGTTTGTAATTCTTGGCGTGCCACGGGATTCAACCTATAGTGTGGGAGATTTGGTAGAGATGAACCGAGGATGAGATATAGTGTGTTGGATCTCTCTTAGTGGTGATAACGTGGGTGACAACTCATGTAACAACCTCATCCGTTCATATGATATATGCTAGAAGGTCCGGCCGGGGCCCCACAGGATATATCACAAAACAGTCGGTGAAGGTACAGGATGATACCAGAGTCGCGCATCGCACCTATCACAAAGCATTCTAGCGGAAGCCTAGACTACAACTGGAACTCCTCATAAATGTCCAAACATAAAACTCCACATTTTATATCATATAGGAATGTCTTACAACAAGTCAAAAGAGTTGGCCTTATGGCCTTACATGGCTTTCACACAGTGGCCTAAACAAATTGGCGCGCAGGCAGGCCACAAGAAAAGAAAACACACAAAAGTACACATTTAGCCTTCGAGGGCTAGCAGCAATCGCAGCAACACCAGCAGGAACATCAACCTCCATGCGTCCCGCTCGGCTCTCCAGCACCTGTATAAGGACAATCCACCCAACGGTGGCAAACAAAGGCAACGGTCAGCGTTCAGCTGAACAATTTATAACGACCCTACCCCTTCTCTCGGGGCAGCGGTATTCTTCCCTGCAGGCATATTAGATCACAAGTATGGCAAGCTATATCATCAAAATGTGCTTTCACGCACACAAGCCATCACAAACATTCGCCACCCGGCCCAACGGTCCGTGCACTCAGGGCACATTCTTGGTGTTTTGGCAACCTCTTGCCCACCACCGTATCAGGGTTACAACCCAACGGTAACTCTCTTGAGCATTTACTCCATGGCGTGCAGCCGGAGTTAGTCTTCCTACATCGGGATGGCCCGTAGCCCCCCATTGTGTCATGGCGTGCAGGCCGAAGACTCTTGCTATGCGCTCCAACAGACCGCACTTTTTGGTCTCACGTCGGACGGACATAGCGCAGCTCGGATCCTCCACCCCCCGTTGCTCAAATCGCCTTACCTTCTCCGAGTACAACGTACTCATGGCTATATCAAAGGCGCGGGTCGGTCTCACCAATCCTGTTCTTGGCATTCAAGCCTGGGTATTTCTCTATACCCATTTCTCTCACAGCAACAGCGGGTCTTTCCTGGGTACACCAGTACTTCTTGTGACTCTCTCCACAGGTGGACACCGCACCAGCACAAATGTCAGGGGTCTTTCCTAGCTATCAGGCCAGTACTTCCTGTTACTCGCTTCACAGGTGGACACCCTACGGCATCAAGCATCACAAAAAGGGCATTTCCTGGTCCCACCAGTACTTTCTGTGCCTCAATCACAGGTTGGACCCAAAACCATCACATGGCTATTTTCCTGGGCTACCACCCAAGTACTTCCTGCTACTCCTTTTCGCAGGCATAACTCGTAGACTCCTTACACTACACGTTTATCACGGAGTCTTCTCCGGTTCGTATGCAACATCACCAATCCAGACCAACCTGTCCAGATGGGCTTCACACAGCATGCCTATTCCGTACTCCATTTCTGGATCTATATGCTACCAAAGGGGATTTCAAGCATCCACCCAAAGATTTCCAAAATCAACCACCTCTTGGTGGGGGAAATCACAAAATATGCCAAAAGGAAGCCTTCACATGGCTAGGAAGAAACGTCGTTACCCTTGACGACCGCTTCGGTGCCATGGCCTCAAAGCTTGCTTGCAAGACTCGCAAGAGCATTTCCTCCGCAACGCCGGCTTCGGATCTCTCGTCGGTAAATCGCAGCACCACCACCAGCAGCCCCCTTTCCTTCTTCCTCCTCCTTTCTCTCTCTTTCTCTCTTAACTTGGAGAAACTCAAGGCCAAGAAAAAATGAGAATTCTTCTCTGATTTCGGCCTTTAAGGAAAAAGAGGAAGAAGCTTCAGCCCTTGGATCCAGACTGAAGGAATGGACAACCACGATTCTGCCAAAATCACTGATTTTGACCCGACACGGCCTCTGACACGGCCGTGTGCCAGGCCGTGTGCCTCAAGCGGTGGTCAACCGACTTATCCAAACCAGTGACACGCCCATGGGACACGCCCGTGTCATGGGCCGTGTCACCAACACGCCTTCAGACACGCCCGTGTCTGTGGCCGTGTACCTGGGTGAAAAAAATCTCAAATCATCCCGAGACTTCACACGGCCTGTGACACGCCCGTGTCCCAGGCCGTGTGCCCAGACACGGCACAAAGACACGCCCTGTCGAAATCCTTCGGCGGGCTGAATTCGCCGTCCTGATTTGACACGCCCTGTGACACGCCCGTGTCACAGGCCGTGTTCAATCTCACTCAACACTTGCATCTCGACACTCGACGATCGTCGAGTAACAATCGTCGAGCATACGACACGGCCTTGGACACGCCCGTGTCCTGGGCCGTGTGCCCCCTCTCGACGCATCGACGTGAGAAAAATCGTCGAGACAAAGGCCGATCGTCGACACAACCTCGACACGCCCTGCGACACGCCCGTGTCCCAGGCCGTGTCAACTGACATGCCCTGGGACACGCCCGTGTCTCAGGCCGTGTCACCCAAAAATTCCTGTTTCAGAAATTTGGGCTGTTACAACTCATCCGGATAGGCATCCTTAAATTCTTCTACCAACGCTTTCAATTCCGAAGGCAAATCTTCCAAATTAGGAGCATCACCCTTAACTTGTAGACATACTAAAACATACACAACTCCATCAAGAAAATAATCATGTGTGAATTCCTTATGTCCCATCAAACTTAACATTTTCTTTTCTACCAAAAGGGTGGTATCCTTGGAGGGAGTGGAGTGGTCCTTAGGAGGTGTGAGTTTGAGAACTACTTTCTTGCCATTAAATTTAAATTCATACGTGTTAGCTCTCCCGAAATGTGTCACATCATGAACATAATGCCAAGGACGTCCAAGCAAAACATGGCAAGCATCCATGGGATCACATCACACCAAATATTTTCTGAATAAGACGTGCTGGTAAGGGGTACAAGACATCTCCGTGTAACAGGAAGCAACGTTTTGTTGACCCATGCTAGTTACTAGGAGTGGGGTGGGACTCCGCAGTGAGCTTCATACGCATGAGGACACTCTCTGAAATAACATTCATGCAACTTCTATTATCGATAATTAACTTACAAAGCTTCTCACTGCTCTTAAAAATCAACGAGAAGATATTGGTGTGGTGCCAATCATCCGACGCACGCGGGGTTGTTAAAATACAACACATCACCATAAGATTGAGGTCATCTTCCATGTCACTAGGAAATCATTCCGGTTCCGACTTATCTATAGCCTCATAAATAAATTCGGGTGCTTCACTAGTAGGCTCAACTAATGCCAAAGCCTTAGATTTAGTTGGGCACTCAACGACATAATAGTCGGCTACCCTGCAAGCATGACAAGTGGCATTAGTTTTACTAATCTTGCCCACGAGAATGTGTTCGTTGTTGGGATTCTTGGCATTTCTAACCATGATAACGATATTGGTGGAATCCGTGGTCTCAAATTTTCCCTTGTCCTTATAGGTAAAAATGGAAGGACCATAACTATGTTTTCTTTATGTGAAGTGTTTTTACTTTACTATTTGTATTTGTTTCCTTTCCTGCCAAATCTGTTTAGATTTGTTGCTTTTCTTTTTCCTTTAATTCAGCCTTTGTATGTCTATAAATATGTAATCTTTCTATGAGGAAAAGGACAATCTCTGCAAGCTTTTCTTTCCTTCATAAAATTCTGTCCGTTTCTATCGTTGTGCGTTTTATTTTCTTTCCTGTGGTGGTTTCAACAGTTGGTATCAGAGCCAGGTTGGAACCATAGGAAGAGGAAGACGACGCCCAGTTGTCGTATGATCCTTCATCCATTCCTTTCCTCCAAATGACGTCCAAAGAAGGTTCGGAGGATCTACCGAGGACGGGATCATACAGAGGAAACATCCATTATCCTGTGCTCACGAGGAGCAATTACGGGGTATGGTCGATGAAGATGAAGGTGTTTATTTCTGTGCAGGAGGCATGGGAGGCCATCGAACCGTCTGATCCAAATGGGGTCGTTGACGCCGGGATGAACCATAGGGCTCTAACGACGCTCTACCAATCCGTCCCCGATGATATCCTCTTGATGCTAGGGGATAAATCAGCAAAGGAGGCGTGGGAAACATTAAAGACGATGAACTTGGGCGCAGATCGTGTCAAGGAGGCAAAGTTGCAGACGTTGAAGAGCGAGTTCGAATCCTTGCAAATGAGGGATGCGGACATGGTGGATGATTTCGCCTTGAAGTTGACCACCAACGTCAATAAACAACGGGAATTGGGTGACAAGCTCGAGGAGGTGTTTGTAGTGAAGAAATTCCTTCGTTAGGTGCCATCAAAGTTCATCCAACTTGCTTCTACCATTGAGCAATTTGGAGATTTGTAAACAATGACCATGGAGGAAATCATAGGTCGGTTGAAGACCCATGAAGAGTGAATTCGTGGGAATGATGAAAGTGAAGATGGCCGAGTTCTTCTTACTCAAGAAGAATGGATGGCAAGGAGAAAGCAGGCCATCAATAATGTAGGTCGTGGTCGTGGCCGCGGCGATCATTGTCGGGGACGCGGTCGTGGTGGAAGACGCGATTGAAACAACAACAACATCCAAGGCCCCAATCCGAACCAAAAGGGGGCGACGCGGGGCAAGTATAAGTCCAAGATCCAATGCTTAGCGTGCCAAAAGTTTGGCCACTACGCCTCTGAGTGCCCCTCTAGGAAGATGGAAGAGAAATCCAACTTCGTTGAATACATTGGAGAGTATGAGTCAGCCCTTCTCATGGCAAAGGGAGAAGGAGATCTTGCTCCATCATTTGTGTGCACAGAGCTTTTCCTAAACGAAGAGAAGGTACAACCCGAATCTCTTCATAATGATTGTGAAAATCACACGTGGTATCTCGACACCAGGGCAACTAACCACATGACGGGGTTAAAAGACTTTTTTCACTCAACTTGACTCAAGTGTGAATGGAAAAGTAAGATTCGGTGATGGTTCCGCTGTAGAAATATGTGGCCGTGGAGAGATTGTCATCAAAACCTTGAAGGGCGATCTTATGGTGCTCACAAATGTATATTACATACCCAAACTTCGCACGAATATTGCAAGCTTGGGTCAACTTGAAGAAAACGGATGCAAGATCGTCATGGAAGGAGGTTACATGCTCTTGTTCAACCAGAAGAGGCGCTTATTGGCGAAGGTAGAGCGATCCAAAAATCGTCTCTACACTCTCGGTCTAAACGTGGATCGACCGGTGGCTATGCTAGCGGAAAAAAACGAATAAGAAGAGTGGCTTTGGCATTCAAGGTACGGTCACCTAAACTTTCGGTCTCTTCATGACATGGGACGGAAGGAAATGGTAGAGGGTATGCCCTCTATCAAGCATGTTCAGCAACTTTGTGATGGTTGCATAGTGGGAAAACAGCGGCGCACACCTTTCCCACGAGAATCTGCTCGTCGGGCAAAGGAACCACTTGGGTTGGTGAATGGAGACCTTTGCGGGCCAATTTCGCCACAAACTCCGGGAGGTAAACAATATTTTCTACTACTAGTCGATGACTTTAGTAGATACATGTGGATAGCACTAATCAAAAACAAGGATGAAGCCTTGGATGCTTTTGTCAAATTAAAAACAAGTGCAGAGTTGGAGGGGAATTACCAGATAAAAGGTTTTCGAAGCGATAGAGGTGGGGAATTCACCTCAAAAGCTTTCAATTCTTATTGCGAAGAAGCCGACATCAAACGGTTCCTCACGGCGCCATATTCACCGCAACAAAATGGTGTTGTGGAGCGACGAAACCAAACAGTGGTTTCGATGGCCCGGTGCTTACTCAAGTCAAAAGACGTGCCAAATGAGTATTGGGGAGAAGCGATGACTATGGCGGTCTACTTGATCAACCGAGTGGCCACTCATGGAGTTGAAGGAAAAACCCCATACGAAGCTTTCCACAAGAAAAAACCCAAGGTACAACACTTGCGGACTTTTGGTTGCGTGGCATTTGCAAAGATCGTGAAGCCAAATCTCATGAAGCTAGCCGATCGAAGCAAAAAAATGGTGATGTTCGGGTATGAGACGGGATCTAAAGCTTACCGACTATATGATCCAATCGCAAGAAAAATTCATGTGAGTCGGGACGTCATTTTCAAGGAAGCGGAGAAGTGGGAGTGGACAAAGGAAGGACTCTCTGTTCATAAAAATCTTCATGTACCAGAAGCCTTCTTTGATGATGGAGATGTGGACGACGGAACTGCTCCGCCTGAACCTGCTGCCGCACTTGATATGGACTACAGAACTATCACGCCTGGTCCTGCTGCTGCAAGTGGGCCTACCGCCCTGCCTGGTGCCGTCGGTGGACCTGGAGCCGCGCCTGGAGCTGCTGTCTCAGGTGAGCTGGCTACCACTGGTAGGAATCCATCTACTGCTGCTAAGTGTGGAGCTACTTCGCCGCAACCCAGTGAAAACACTCCTCGACATGGGTCCTCTGTTGGTGAGTTCTCTCCTTTACAAAGTTCTGCCTCATCCTCTTCGAGTGAACTGAAACATTTTCGGTCACTCCAAGACATATACAATGATTCACAACAGATAAATCTAGCGCTGAGGACGCGGGCCTTTGCATGTGGGCTGCTGAAGAGCCATCAAGCCTTGCTGAAGCAGAAAAACAAGCTTGTTGGCGAAAGGCAATGAACGAGGAGCTGACTTCCATCATCGAGAACAACACTTGGGAGATTGTCACTCTTCCAAGTGGCCACAAGCCCATCGGCTTGAAATGGGTTTACAAAGTGAAGAAGGACTCGCACGGGGAAATCATCAAGCACAAAGCTCGCCTCGTGGCGAAGGGATACGTCCAAAAGTCGGGAGTGGATTTTGAAGAAGTTTTCGCTCTGGTGGCTCGAATTGAAACCGTGCGTCTTTTGATTGCTTTAGCGGCACAATAGGGTTGAGATATTCATCACATGGACGTGAAGTCCGCGTTCTTGAACGGTGACTTAAGCGAAGAAGTTTATGTATCTCAACCGCCGGGTATGTGCAAGCAGGTGATGAACATAAAGTGTTGAAACTGAGAAAGGCCCTCTATGGCCTTCGTCAAGCGCCATGGGCATGGAACTCCAAGCTAGATCAAAGTCTTACCTCACTTGGTTTTGAAAAATGCCCGCATGAGCATGTCGTATACAAAAGGTGCGTGGGTAAATCTAGTCTACTTGTGGGAGTTTATGTCGATGATTTGATTATTGCCGGTTCGTGCAATTTGGAAGTGGCCAAATTCAAGGATCAAATGAAGATGTTATTCAACATGAGTGATCTCGGGTGATAACTTCCTAAATGAAGTTATCCATGTCCATTTTATTGATAAAAAATAGTGAAAAGATGTTCTATTGAGTATAAAAAGATGATAAAAATCATCTTTAACTTAAGTTTGAGTTATTTGATCATTTTCTAATGTTTTCTTGTCAGATTAGCCGAAAAACTCAATCCGGAGAAGGATTGCTGAAGCAGTTTGCTGTGCTGGGAAAGTTGTCATAACAACTTTTTTTTAGTTGTTATAACAACTTTCGGAATTTAAAAGATCCGAATTTTTGAAATATTGCAGTAGTTACAAATTGAAAGGAGGCATCCTTTCAGATGGGGGCACGAAATTAAAGGACGAAAATGGCTGGAAAAAGGATGATCATTCATACTTGGAGAAGAAAAAGAAGAGGAGATTGCTTGGAGAAGAAGACCTAGGGCAACACCGGATCTTGGAGAAGGATTGCTTGTATGCGAATTGGAGATCATCTTCCGGCGTTATTTTACATTCTTTTTATCATGGGCTGTAAGATCTTTCCAATTTTTGTGATGTTCTCCCCTTCCACCATGAACTAATTCCATAAGTCTTGTGTGTTGTGAGTAGTTAGACTTTTTATGATGACTTGATTTAAATTTATCTTTCATAATTGGTTGATGTTCTATCTTTATTGAGATTATGTCTTTTATATGTGGAATTTTTGAGTAAGTGTTCTTCTCCTAGATAGTGTGGCGAGATTCGAGAGATGAGTCGTGCTACCCTAAGGTTGAATCCTCATTGCGTGCGGCGAGATTCGAGAGAGGAGTCGCGCGATGCTTTAGTCAAAATTCCATCTTTCTACTGCGTTGCGAGACTCGAGAGAGCAGCGACGTAAGTGTGACATAAGTCCTGATATAACTCTGAGATAGAAAGAGATTTCATCTCAAGTTAGCAACTTTGATTTTAGCGCTTCATGTTATTCTAAATCCGCCTAAGTTAGAGATGACTAGGGGAAGTAGGGTAAGCGGATTTCGGAGATCGAGAGATAATGTTATCCATCTTAAAAATCGTTGCAGGATAGTAATTTTCCAATTATGAGAGATGATTTAAAAACAATTGTCATATCAGTCTAAGGAAAACAACATGCAAGACTAATTCTCCAAAGTAAGAAAAAGTCATTCTTAGATAAGGACTAAGTAGTATTTATTATCTATAGTTTCACTTAACTAAATCACATCAATTATCTCACTTGAATTTAAGGAAAAGGTTAAGCTAGTAGTTGCGAGCACCAAATCATTCACTTCCTCGAGGGACGATCACTTCTCACTCTATATTACTTGAACCGGCACGTACACTTGCGTTATTTTACATATACGTTACCGGCGTACCAAGTTTTTGGCGCCGTTGCCGGGGAGGTGTAACGGATTTAGTGTGTTATTTCTTGCAATATTAGCAAGATCTGAGTATTTAGAGATCAAGTATTTGTTGTTTGTTTGTTTGTTGTTTCAAATCATTAAAAGTTAGTTCTGTGCATGTCCAGATATAGGCAATTTGAGTTATTGCCTTTAAATTCTGAAATCGAGCGATCTTGTAGACAGAACCGAAGAGAAGCTAGAAACGCTAACATTAATCACCTTGCGATGGATAATCCTGCACATGATAACGCTAATAATAATGATGGTCACGTGGATCAAAATGGCCAACCTGCGGCCCCACGAATGACTTGTCATGATTATAACACGCCTCTACGAGGAGGTTTACATTTCAGCATTGCTCGACCCGCAATTGCTGCAAATAATTTTAAAATGGATCCTCTTATTATGCAACAAGTGCAGAATAACAAGTTTGGAGGTTTTAGTCATGAGGACGCAAATTCTCATTTGAGAAATTTCTTAGCAATTTGCGATATGTTTAAATTCAATGGCGCATCTGAAGATGCAATAATGCTAAGACTATTTCTATTTTCTTTAGAAGGAAGGGCGAAAGATTGGTTGGAGTCGTTGCCTAATGATTCAATCACGACATGGGACCAATTGGTTGAAAAATTCTTAAATAAATATTTCCCACCATCTAAGACTGCAAAGCTGATTAGGGACATAACCACGTTTACACAGAATAACGGGGAAACTCTTTACGACGCTTGGGAGCGTTTCAAGGAGTTGTTAAGGAAATGTCCACATCATGGGTTGGCTCAACATCAACAAGTATCTACCTTTTATAACGGGCTACAGACGGTAACTATGATTTTAGTTGATGGAGCTGCAGGGGGTTCTTTGATGAAGAAATATCCCGAGGATGCTTATTCTATATTAGAAGATCTAACCGCAAATAACTACCAAGCATATGAGAGACAAGGGAATAGCAACCAAGTGGGCATCCATCAAGTGGACCAATTCACATCTTTGGCCGCCCAAATGGCCTCA
Source organism: Platanthera guangdongensis (assembly GCA_039583875.1). Lineage (NCBI taxonomy): Eukaryota > Viridiplantae > Streptophyta > Magnoliopsida > Asparagales > Orchidaceae > Platanthera > Platanthera guangdongensis. The sequence goes on along the minus strand of CM077163.1, from coordinate 46,428,773 downwards.
CAATTTAACCTTATTAACAAAAGATTAGATTCATTATCAACCACTACATCTAATGCCCCACTCACGGTTGAACAATTAAATCACATTACTGAAGAAGCAAATTATGTGGGCAGGCCACAAGGGCAAATTCCACCAGGATTCGCGAATCATTACCATCCCGAGTGGCGGAATCATCCGAACTTCTCGTGGAAGACTAATCAAGGGATGAACCAACCGGGGGGATTTAGCCAAAACCCGAATCCACCGCCAAATAATGTCTCACATCAACAAGTAAATCCTAGGAGAATGACAGATGAATTCATCTTAGGAATGTTTCAAAAATATGATTCTAAAATGGTAGGAATAGAATCTTCCTTAAGGTCTTTAGAGACAACTTTAGGTCAACTTGCAAACTCAATCAACCAAAGACCGATGGGATCTTTACCTTCTGACACCACGCCTAACCCTAGTCGAAATGACCAAAATGGTCATTGCAAGGCCATAGCTTTAAGGAGCGGAGTAGAGATAGCAAGCGGGGATGGATTGTTGGAGAAAGTGAGGGAGGAAGAGAAGAATGAGAGAAATAATATGGCAAGGGAATTAGAAAAAGAAGGGTCTAGAGAGAGTAAGGAACCAGGGTTAATTGAACTTGATAACCCAACTAATAAAAAGAAAGACATCGTTTACCCTCCACCACCTTTTCCATCTAGGCTTGCCAAGAATAAGCTTGACATGCAATTCCAAAAGTTCATGGATATGTTTAAAAAGTTAACTATAAATATCCCATTTGCTGAGGCACTTGAACAAATGCCTAGCTATGCTAAATTTATGAAGGACATCTTGTCAAAGAAGAGAAGATTCGTTGATAAGGAAATAGTAGCACTAACTGAAGAGTGCAGTGCTATTTTACAAAATAAGATACCACAAAAACTGAAAGATCCCGGGAGTTTTACAATTCCATGTTCAATTGGAATGAAGTTCTCCGGAAGAGCGTTGTGCGACTTGGGGGCTAGCATCAACTTGATGCCGCTATCTATTTACACAAAATTAGGTATTGGGGAGATCACACCAACATCTCTCACCCTCCAATTAGCTGATAGGTCTTTAGCTTTTCCTAAGGGAATTGTTGAGGACGTGCTAGTCAAGGTGGAGAAATTCATATTTCCAGCGGATTTCGTTGTGTTGGATATGGACGAAGATAAGGAAGTGCCCATTATCTTAGGACGACCATTTTTAGCCACCGGACGCACCCTTATAGATGTCCAAAAAGGTGAGTTAACAATGAGAGTAAACAATGAGGAAGTAACGTTTAATATCCTTAAAGCTATGAAATTCCCTGATGACAAGGAGGAATGTTTTTCGATAGAAGAAGTTGTTGTGCCTTCTAGGTTGGTACATGAGAGTGATGAACTAGAATCTAAATTGTTGAGTATTCTTACTATTGAGGAAGGAGAGGACGATTTAGAAGTCAAGGAGGTAGTCAAAACTTTAGATTCATGTGACAAGCAACCAATTGGTAGGAACTTCGAGGTTATAAGTAGGTCCAGCGAGCCTACAATAATGAAACCATCCATTATTGAACCACCGAAATTAGATTTGAAGCCACTGCCCGAACATCTGAAATATGTTTTTCTTGGGGAGAATAACACTCTACCGGTTATCATTGGTGCATCGTTAGAACGAGATAAGGAACTAGAATTACTTGAAGTCTTACGAGAGTTCAAGGGTGCCATTGGTTGGACTTTAGCCGATATCAAGGGAATTAGCCCGTCTGTTTGCATGCATAAAATATTATTAGAAGAGGGGGCAAAAGGATCTATAGAGCATCAACGTAGGCTTAGTCCTCCCATGAAAGAAGTTGTGATGAAAGAAATAATTAAGTGGCTCGATGCAGGCATCATTTACCCTATCTCAGATAGTAAGTGGGTGAGCCCGGTGCAATGTGTACCGAAAAAGGGTGGAATGACTATTGTTAAAAATGATAATAATGAAATCATACCTACTAGGGCCGTCACGGGATGGAGAATATGTATGGACTATAGGAGACTGAACAAAATGACTAGAAAAGACCATTTCCCGCTTCCATTTCTTGACCAAGTCCTCGATAGGTTGGCGGGTAGTGAGTATTTTTGTTTCCTTGATGGATATTCGGGGTACAACCAGATCATGGTTGCACCTGAAGATCAAGAAAAGACGACATTTACATGCCCGTTTGGAACTTTTGCATTCCGGAGAATGCCTTTTGGGTTATGTAATGCACCCGCAACATTCCAACGCTGTATTATCGCTCTGCTTGCCGAGTTGATTGAGGAGGGGATTGAGATTTTCATGGATGACTTTTCAGTGTTTGGAAGATCATTTGATGTTTGTTTAAGAATATTAAGTAAGGTTTTGAGAAGATGTGTTGAAACAAATTTAATATTGAATTGGGAGAAGTGCCATTTCATGGTGCGCGAAGGAATTGTCTTAGGACACAAAGTGTCTAGTAAGGGGTTAGAGGTTGACCGTGCAAAGGTGGAAGTCATAGAAAAACTCGCTCCACCGACGAATGTCAAGGGCATTCGTAGTTTTCTGGGTCATGCGGGTTTTTATAGACGCTTTATAAAAGACTTCTCTAAAATATCTAAGCCGCTATGCAACCTTCTTGAAAAAGACACTCCGTACATTTTTGATGATAATTGCCTGATGGCATTCCAAACATTAAAACAGCGTCTAGTGACATCTCCTATAGTTAAGGCACCAGACTGGTCATTGCCATTTGTGCTTATGTGTGATGCTAGCAATTACGCGGTTGGAGCCGTGTTAGGGCAGCTTCATAACAAAATCTTTCACACTATCTATTATGCTAGCAAAACACTTATGGATGCCCAGCTGAACTATACCACCACGGAAAAGGAATTATTAGCTGTTGTATTTGCCTTTGACAAATTCCGTTCGTACTTGATAAACTCCAAAGTGATAGTTTACACAGATCATGCAGCAATAAGATATCTGGTAGATAAAAAGGACGCAAAGCCTAGACTTATTAGATGGGTCCTCCTTTTACAAGAATTCGATTTAGAAATCAAAGATCGAAAGGGAGCCGAGAATCCAGTAGCCGACCATCTATCACGATTAGATCACAAAAGCGAGAAAAATATGCATGTTGAGATTGGAGAAAATTTTCCTGATGAACGATTACTAGCTATATCAGACACGAATAACACTCCATGGTATGCAGATTTTGTTAACTACATCGTTAGTAGAGTGCTCCCTACGGATTTCAATCACCAACAAAGGAAACGGTTTCTTCATCAGGTGAAATTCTACTTATGGGATGAACCATACTTATTCAAAATCTGTGCAGATCAAATCATTCGTAGGTGTGTTCCTGAAGTTGAAGTCCAAAGTATTTTGGAAAAATGTCATGCTTCTCCATACGGAGGCCATTTTCAAGGAGACCGTACTTCTATGAAGGTTTTAGAATCAGGATTTTATTGGCCGACACTATTTAAGGATGCCCATACTTTTGTAAAAAACTGTGATCGATGTCAAAGAGTGGGAAATATTCATCGTGGAGCAAGCATGCCTATGACTAATATTCTAGAAGTCGAAGTGTTCGACGTGTGGGGTATAGACTTCATGGGGCCTTTTGTAAATTCAAACGGGAACTTGTATATTCTGCTAGCGGTAGATTATGTTTCAAAATGGGTAGAGGCAATAGCCACACAAAAAAATAATGGCAAGGTTGTATTAAAGTTTCTCAAGACTAACATATTCACTAGATTTGGTACACCAAGGGCTATAGTTAGTGATGGAGGGGCACACTTTTGCAATTTGTAATTTAAATCACTTTTGAAGAAATATGGAGTAACTCATAAAGTTGCCCTGGCCTACCACCCGCAAACCAACGGTCTAGCGGAAGTTTCAAATCGAGAGATTAAATCAATATTAGAAAAAACGGTGAATGTCACTCACAAGGATTGGTCGCTAAAACTAAATGATACTTTATGGGCCTATAGAACTGCATTTAAAACTCCTATAGGATTGACCCCGTACAAAATGATTTATGGGAAGGCGTGTCATCTCCCGGTGGAGTTGGAACATAAAGCTTACTGGGCCATTAAAAAACTGAATTTTGATTTTCAAGAGGTAGGGATGAAAAGATTACTACAGATAAATGAATTGGATGAGATTCGATTGAACGCATATGAGAGCTCGAGGGTATATAAGGAAAAGACAAAGAAATGGCATGATGCAAGACTAATTGCAAAAGAGTTCAAGATGAGACAATTAGTCTTGTTATTCAACTCGAGATTAAAATTCTTTCCAGGCAAACTTAAGTCTAGATGGTCTGGACCATTTAGAGTAAAAGAGGTGCACCCGTTTGGAGTAGTAACAATTTGCAATGAGAAGGATGGCTCTACGTTCAAGGTGAACGGTCAACGATTGAAAGAGTATTATGTAGATAATGACCATCGTGAGGCGATGGTCATACATTTACAATGACAAGTTGACGAAAAACGTCCGGCCGGGACGTTCTAAACGAGGCGCTTGGTGGGAGGCAACCCATCGATTAGATTTATATAGGTTTATATAAATAATTGACGTAGTTAATTTGTTATTTTTGATGTGAACTACTCAATTGGAAGGAGGATGTCCATAGCCCTTACTTGATCTAGCTTGAAATTATCCAAGAGGAAGTTTGGCGATTCAGGAGGAACAAAATTCGGATAGGTTTGTTGGGAGCACGGTAAAAAGAGCAGAATTTAAATTTCTTAAAAATTGTTGCAACAACCCCATTACATACGTAATGGGATTCTGCGTACTGCCTCTTCCTTCAACCACCAGGGCTGGCGGTTCAGCGCCGGTTCAATTGAACCGGCGTACAGGCGGTTCATTTCCTTGCTGGTTGTTGTGACAAGTCGTTACATATGTAATGGGAATTAAATTACTGACTGCTCCTTCACTAAGCGTGGTTTAGGCGGTTCAATTGAACCGGCGCGCCGATTACTCCTAAGATGGCGGTTTAAAGGTTATTAAAGCTTTAATCCGGTTTAATTTAAACCTAAGCCGGGTTTAGCTAAATAATTAAAATCCTTAAAGTTTATAAGGAAATTTCCCCCCCCCCCCCTCATTTCGCAAAACTCGCTTCCCCCCGACTAGGGTTAGAGAGCTTGCGCGCGATCCGGCGGCGGCGTTCACGCGAGGTGTTGGTGGCGGCGCTCGCGCGCGATCCGGCGGCGGCGTTCACGCGAGGTGTTGGCGGTGGTATTCACGCAAGGTGTCGGCGGCGCTTGCGCGATACGTGGGCCGCGACGGAGGCGATCCCGGCTACGACCGGCTTTTGCGCGAAGTGTGGGCGGCGAGAACGACGATCGGCGGCGCCATCATCATTTTGCGGGAGCAATAGTGCTGCTCATGTCGTGTGCTCGCGCGCGATTCTCATATCTGACGGGCCATAGCAACCGGAGGCTTTTCCACGACGACTCCTAAGGTATACACCTTTTCCCCCTCCTTCTGTGCTAACTAATGCAAACCCTAGTACACAAATTTATTTCTTTGTGGTTCGTGTGTTACGTATATGCTTAGCCTCCATTATGTCATCTAAGAAGGGAGATAAGATGAGGAAGGGAAAGGGAGTTGCTAGAAATCCTGAAAAATTTGTTGGAGAGGGTGCGCGGAAGCGATTTGAGCAGGTGAAGTCCATTCAGTTTATAGAGGAGAGGGGATTCGTGATGGAAAAACAAGCGTGGAGTCTTGCATACGCTGAGCAGATTAAGGCGCTCAATTGGGAGTCATTTTGCCACCCACGTACTGAAATTGTTCCTGCATGGGTGTATGAATTTTATGCAAACGCCCGGGACGTTGAATATGAGACGGTGATAGTGCGGGGCAAGGAAGTTACTTTTTCTGCGGCTCGAATTAGCGATATGTTTAACCTGGAAGATCAAGAGTATGAAGATTACACCGAGATTTTGAACAAAGTCAATCTTAGTGACATGTTGAAGGTTGTGTGCACCACAGACGAACCCAAATGGATGAGTCCGAAACAAACAATTCTGAAAACCTCAAGCTTGACTCGACAAGCTAAAGCGTGGCTCTTATTTGTTAACGCCGGCGTCCTACCGACCAAACACCCTAATAGTGTGGTATTGGATAAGTTGGGATTGATCTACGGAATAATCCAAGGAATGCAATTTGACGTTGCCAAGATCATCACGTTACAATTGCGGCAGAAGATTAGGGAGGTGAAACCTCGGCAGTTATGGTTCCCGTCACTGATCACTGAGCTTTGTAGGGCTGCGGGAGTGCCTATGGAGGCAAATGACATAGTTGCACCAGTCAAGCGACATATCACCAAAACAGTCATTGAAGTGAATATCAAGGTCGGATCAGGTAACGATAGAACAGGGCAAGGCGATGCTCAGAGTTCGCAGACACGGGCAAGGAACCCTTTACGTATTAATATTCCAGTAGTCGATCATGGGGCCGACCCCGATGCTCTGATGGAACATATTGAGTACATCAAAGCTTATCAGCGCTGTCAGCAGATGTACGCGAAAGAACAGTTTGAGGATCTTCGGGGGAACATACGGAAAGTCATGGAAAAGGCGAAGATCCCGATGTCGAAGCCGAAGTTTAGGATGTTGGGCCAATTTGACGATGCTGGCTATCTCCTGACTTCAGACCGAACTAGAGTTGATCCAGCCAAGGTTGCAGAAGAGGAGGAGGACGAAGACGACGACGAGGATGAAGACAATGATGGGGACGAAGAAGCGTCTGGTGATGAGGAAGCAGAGTCTGATGATGAGGCAGAGGCTGACGAATCTCCTTAGTGGCCGGCTATTATCTCTAGCATTTTGTTAGTTATTCCTCTCTTTCGCACCGTTAGGAAGTTAATATATTATAGTTCATTTTGGCTTATGCTACTCACTGACTTTCAGCTTATTTTGCTATATAATTTTGGCTTGTTTCAAGTTTTATCATGCTTCAATTAATCTAAGCTCTCAAATGATGTTGATTCACCACTGATTATTTCAAGGAATGTTATGTATGCGTTGAAAGTTTTATTTATTTTGGAGCTAACTTGTTTCAGGAAACGAAGTCACCTTTATTTGTCCTCTATTGCTAATCCCTTTTGTAATTACGCTTCCCTTTTATTTTGGGCTATGAATTTTCTAAACTTTGGAATATACTCAGTATGCAGAACAAGTTGATTAGTCAATTGCCTACGCTTAGTACTCATGGATTTGTAAGGAATGAAGATAGTTGCACAAATGTCTACATTTATGAATTCAGGGGAGTTATTTTAATTCATTTATTTATATCCCTATATCTTTCATTACTAATCAACAATAGTCAACATAACTATTGCATATAGTCTTGTTAGGGTCTAGCAATGCTTTAGGTGTGTGGGGTAGTTTACCCTTCATTATTTGGGTGCTTAATATGTTGATTGAGCTTGAGGTCAATGACCCAAATTTTTACCCCAATTATGATTAGGCTAGATAATCTTAACAGTTCGGACTTCGAATTTGAAGTTAGCATGATATTTGACTAAAGTGTTAAGTGTTTTTATGCACAATGCACAATTTTTTTCAAAATTTATTTATCCTTCCCTACAAAGTTTTGTTGATAATTGACTCCTAGAAATGAATGGGGAGGGATGAGTAAGAACTGAGTTAATGATGTAGACCAAGACAAGGGATTATGTAGTTAAACCATTGTGATCCTTCATGAGTATCTTTGAGCTTGCTCTTTATCCTTTGCTACACATTACCAAATGCTTCAATCCCTAAATTGTCGACTAGTCATATCTTAATTGACTAACCATTTATGGGTGTTCAATTCAACATATATAAAAAAAAAGAGTAAATGTCATAGTGATATGTGGCCTAAGTATGTAGGAGCCTACTTGGAATGATCCCAACTATGCCTTAAAAAAAAAGAGAAGAGAAAAGTAGAAAAAAATGATCAATTTTGTCATAGTGATATGCGGCCTAGGTAGGCGAATACATACTTGGAATGATCCCAACTATGGGCATAATATTTAGATATTTAATGTTAATGAATTGAACCTCATAATATGGTAATTGATTAGGACGTTCGACTAGGATTTTTCTTTCACCCCACTATCAAGCATTCAACATTGCGAACCAAGCCAAAGCCTAACCTACTTCCATATAAACTAAAAGCTCTTGTCGCGGTTAAGAAAAAAAAAACTTAGCATATTCTCATCCTTTTCAATTCATATGGAGGCTAAAACAATTGTGTGGGGAGTAAATAAATTTTGAAGAAATCACACGCAACACTAAATTTTTAATTGCACTTTTGCTTTTATCAAACTAATGAATTCGCGAGAGTCGAATTTTTAATGATTGGCAAGCTTATCAGTTGTGTAGTCTTGATGATGTTAAGACTCAGTTGGGTTAAGGACAAGGATCATTGAATTCTCATCTCAATATCTATCCATTCACTCAAATAAATTTTATGAAATGTCTTTGCTCGGGACTAGCAAGACTCAAGTGTGGTGGTGTGATAACTTCCTAAATGAAGTTATCCATGTCCATTTTATTGATAAAAAATAGTGAAAAGATGTTCTATTGAGTATAAAAAGATGATAAAAATCATCTTTAACTTAAGTTTGAGTTATTTGATCATTTTCTAATGTTTTCTTGTCAGATTAGCCGAAAAACTCAATCCGGAGAAGGAATGCTGAAGCAGTTTGCTGTGCTGGGAAAGTTGTCATAACAACTTTTTTAGTTGTTATAACAACTTTCGGAATTTAAAAGATCCGAATTTTTGAAATATGGCAGTAGTTACAAATTGAAAGGAGGCATCCTTTCAGATGGGGGCACGAAATTAAAGGACGAAAATGGCTGGAAAAAGGATGATCATTCATACTTGGAGAAAAAAAAGAAGAGGAGATTGCTTGGAGAAGAAGACCTAGGGCAACACCTGATCTTGGAGAAGGATTGCTTGAATGCGAATTGGAGATCATCTTCCGGCGTTATTTTACATTCTTTTTATCATGGGCTGTAAGATCTTTCCAATTTTTGTGATGTTCTCCCCTTCCACCATGAACTAATTCCATAAGTCTTGTGTGTTGTGAGTAGTTAGACTTTTTATGATGACTTGATTTAAATTTATCTTTCATAATTGGTTGATGTTCTATCTTTATTGAGATTATGTCTTTTATATGTGGAATTTTTGAGTAAGTGTTCTTCTCCTAGATAGTGTGGCGAGATTCGAGAGATGAGTCGTGCTACCCTAAGGTTGAATCCTCATTGCGTGCGGCGAGATTCGAGAGAGGAGTCGCGCGATGCTTTAGTCAAAATTCCATCTTTCTACTGCGTTGCGAGACTCGAGAGAGCAGCGACGTAAGTGTGACATAAGTCCTGATATAACTCTGAGATAGAAAGAGATTTCATCTCAAGTTAGCAACTTTGATTTTAGCGCTTCATGTTATTCTAAATCCGCCTAAGTTAGAGATGACTAGGGGAAGTAGGGTAAGCGGATTTCGGAGATCGAGAGATAATGTTATCCATCTTAAAAATCGTTGCAGGATAGTAATTTTCCAATTATGAGAGATGATTTAAAAACAATTGTCATATCAGTCTAAGGAAAACAACATGCAAGACCAATTCTCCAAAGTAAGAAAAAGTCATTCTTAGATAAGGACTAAGTAGTATTTATTATCTATAGTTTCGCTTAACTAAATCACATCAATTATCTCACTTGAATTTAAGGAAAAGGTTAAGCTAGTAGTTGCGAGCACCAAATCATTCACTTCCTCGAGGGACGATCACTTCTCACTCTATATTACTTGAACCGGCACGTACACTTGCGTTATTTTACATATACGTTACCGGCGTACCATAACTCACATAGGAAGGCGGGTGAAGTACGTGTTTGTCTTGTCTGCAAATGCCTATGTTGATAAACTGAAGGGAAATCATAGTGCGATGATCTGGCATGAGAGACTAGGTCATGTGGGAATGGACAGACTGATGATCATGACAAGAAAGAATTTGGTAAATGGTTTGTCGAGTCTGTCCTCTTGCGAGAACTGACACGTCTGTGAAGTGTTTCAATATGGAAAGTCGCACCGACTTCCATTTGATAGTTTGGAATCAAGGTGCAGAGCTCCATTGGAGTGCGTTAATGCAGATGTTATGGGGCCTTACAAAACCCCATCCTACAAAGAAAATAGATACATGTTGGTGATAGTAGATGACTACAATATAATCGTAGCGAGCCCACGGGGTACCCCGGGTCCTGCTCTGACGAGCAGTCGTTGTTAAAGTTGAGCCTTAGTTGGGGATAACCGAAGTTGAAGTAGTCCTTCAGGTTGAGCCCCAAATAATGCGCTCCCACGCTCCTTGATGAAAGTAGAGCAGAGCGCCGCCACCCGAAGTTTAAGCCTAGTAGGGTAGGCTGATGTAGACCCGGTGTGTGTTTTGATTGTCATTTGTTTGATTATTGTAAATTGCTTGAGGTGAAATAGTGGCGGGTCAGTCCCTCTCGCAGACCGTTCATACCAGTGTGTGAAGGTCGACGACTCAAGGCGACATGGAGATGGGTACCACAGGTGACCCGCCGCTATATTATTCCCCGTCGAGTTTTCCTCTGCTGGTCGGCCAAAACGATTCGCTGGATGTTGCTCACATCCAAGAGTACACAAGGTTGTACGTTTGTGCCTGGGGATGTGCGGTACGACCACCCCCAGAAGTGGCAGGACTGGCCACTGTCACTGACGACCACCTTGGTGAGGCCTGCGGGGCTCGCTACCCTGCTAGAACAGAAGCGGTCCAAACTATGTCGACATAGGGTTTGTGTGTGCGGCTATGAATGCATGCGGTGTGTGCACGACTATGAATGCTTGCGATAGAATACAAAATGTGAAAACCTGATGTGCTGATGTGCTAGTGGAGCCTTGTTATAACTGATTTATATGTCTGTTGCTTTTCCCAATTATACTATCTTGCACTCTTTTATAGTTGCTCCTAGCTATACATATATGAAATTTTGTGTTAACCCTCTCTTGCTCCGGCTATTTACTTCTATCGGGTGGGTGTGTGCTCGTCCCCAGGATATGGATCCGGGGAGGAGATTTATTTCCACTTAGTTCTGTGACTAACGATTATCTAAATAACCATTCACAGGAAGTGGAGCATTGTAGTGACCCGCTACCGCAGGAGATTATGTCAGTGGCTAGGACTACTCGAGCAAATGCACCCCCGACATCCTCGGAGTTTAGAGTGGTAGTACCGCCGAGCAGCATAGGGAGAGTGAGTGTGAGGGTTATATGTAGTACGTGTATAGCCCACGGGGTCTCTCAATCCAAACCGCTTAGTGCGCGGTGAGCTAAAACTAATCGCGTGGTTAACACTACAGGGAGCTTGCAGAGACAAACCACAAGAATGGCCAAGGAACAAGTCAGTTCCTCAAAATCTAGGCGCACTAGCCGTGCTGCGTTCACGTTCTGTGCGGTCTGCACATCTCAGACCGTCAACTTCCACTTCAACATTTTTAACAACGACAACCACCACCACTACTAAAACGCCAAACGGTCCCTAAATTCATGAGCTGTGTAGACTAGTCAAACTGACTGATTGAGGAAGGCAGCCACTTTACTTCTGAGCTTTTATAGGCCCGAGAGAACTTAACAATAGACTATTCTCACTTGACTCTTGTCTGACACCGTGCAGACTTACACCAACTGCATATATGCATGTTCAAGTCAAACGTCAATACGAAGAGAAGAGAGAGAATTTACAGTTTTTTTTAGAAAACTTGAAATTTTGAAATATCACGTCGAAATAATAATAATTTATTTTCACCTACTTTGAATTTCTTAAAAACACAATTAAATAAGATAATTGATAACCTCAAATTGTCTTTGGCTAACCACACCTAGGAATTTCATGAGAAGAAAAAACACCTATTCATTCGAGTGTTAACCACAACCCGATACCTCATTCCTCACACTAAAGCCGCTCGTTTCCTTCGGCCTGTTAAATTTTCTCAACGTGTTCAGCAAGATAGCCCAAACGTCAAATTAATATCTTCGGAATTACCCAGTTCTCACGTTGAACCAGCGGAAAACCAAGGAACAAAGGTTAAACCCAACAAACAATGGAAGCACAAGCAGATCTTTTACTCATTCACTTCTTTACAACACGAGACATACATAGCAATGTCTGGCCCTTGCACTTTTTCATGAACATCCTCTATAAGCCTCCTCAACCAAACGGCTTCCCGAGCAGCCAAGGCCGAAGCCTTATACTCCGCCTCCGTGGTTGAAACCGACACCGAATCCTGCTTCTTGCTACACCACGAGATGCTAGCTGAACCGCAAGTGAACACATAACCTGAAGTAGACCTCCGATCATCCGAATCACTGCCATAGTCAGCATCCGTGTAGCCGAGCAACGCAAACTCCGAGTCCCTTCTATAGAGGAGTCCCATGTCAGAAGAAGCCTTGACATACTTCAGAATACCCTTCGCCGCCACTAGATGAGATTGCCTTGGTTCAGCCATATATCGACTTACTCGGCCAACAGCATAAGCAATGTCTGGTCTTGTAATCGTCAGGTAAATCAAGCTCCCAACAAGAGCCCTGAACACCAAGGGATCAAGAAGAACCCTTCCCTCATCTCGTCGAAGCTTCAGCCCAGGTTCCAGTGGAGTAGAGCACTTCTTCCCTTCTCCCATGCCGAACCGCTTCACAATGCGATCAGCATACCCTTTCTGGCAAATGATAACCCCGCACTCCTTCCTCTCCACTTCAAGACCGAGAAAGTGATGCAACTCTCCCAAGTCTTTTATCTCGAAGCGTATAACAAGCTCAGCCCTGAGCCTTGCTACTTCCCCCTCCGAATTCCCTGTGATGATTATGCCATCCACATACAGTAGGACCAAGACTTGTAGCTCTCCCTTCTTCTTGACGAACAAGCTTGAATCCGAGTTAGAAGCAAGGTATCCACAGAATTGCAAGTACTCTGCAATCTTCCCATACCAAGCTCTAGGAGCTTGCTTCAACCCATAGAGAGCCTTCCTGAGTTTACAGACATATTCCGGATGCTTTTCAGAGACAAAACCAAGCGGCTGATCCATGAAGATGTCCTTGTCAATCTCTCCGTAAAGAAAGACATTCTTCAAATCGAGTTGCCACAACCTTCATCCCTTGCTAGCAGCCAAGGCGATCACCACTCTTACTGAAGTCATCTTCGCAACTAGAATGAATGTCTCATCATAGTCTTCTCCATACTACTGTGAGAATCCTCTAGCGACCAGGCGAGCCTTGAACCGATCAATGCTCCCATCAGCCTTCTTCTTCAACTTGTACACCCACTTGCAAGTAACCGGAGTAATGCCATCAACCTTGGGCACAAAGTCTCAGGTTTCATTCTTCTTCTGAGCATCAAACTCTTCTTTCATAGCACCTTCCTACTCCTTCACTCTAGTGGCCTCGTTGAAGTTTGCAGGCTCTCGCTCATCCAGAGGACCTGCAAAGAAGCAGGAGACAAAGCTCACTGCATTCCCATCACAGTACCGAGCCGGTGGCTTAACAACCCTCTTCGATCTCCGAAGGATCGGCACCTTGCTCACTTCTTCCGTTGCTTCTTCGGGCTCAACTCCTACCTGGGGCAAGCATTGAGCAGTGCTCCCCCTGCTTCCTGAGCCAAAAGGCTCAGCTTCGGAATTAGAAGCAACAGGAGCTGCTGGTGAAACAGCAAGCACCTCTTCCAAGCCTTCAGCAGCTGCCACCGGTGCTTCATCAACCTTGCTACTTCCGGAGACACGGCTCTCTTCAGAATGAACTCCGCCTTAGCATTTGTTCTTCTCCAGAGCCTAACCTGCTCAGCAGTACCGAAAGCAGCGGTAACTTCCTGCCTGTCGTCACCACCGACGACTTCCCATAGCTCCTCGCCAAGAAGATAACTCTTCATGCACGACTTCCACTTCTTGAAGTTAGTCGGCGTTAAGAGTTCAATGCCCAGACCTCTTGCAAAGCTCCCTTCCATTGCAACACTTGTTGGCAACCTTTTAGAAGCTCCGAGCAACAACACAGGTTGATCACCACTCAATCACTGAGTAACAACACTGGCTGACTTCCGCTCACGCAACTGAACCTCCCTCTGATACCATGTTAAATTTTCTCAACGTGGTCAGCAAGATAGCCCAAACGCCAAATTAATATCTTCGGAACTACCCAGTTCTCACGTTGAACCAGTGGAAAACCAAGGAACAAAGGTTAAACCCAACAAACAATGGAAGCACAAGCAGATCTTTTATTCATTCACTTCTTTACAACACGAGACATACATAGCGAGACATGATTTCACTAGTATAACAGCTGTAAATAGAAAGCACCAAAAAAACAAGCTGGGCGGACAGCACTTGAGTCCGCCGAGACCGCCGAGGTCGCCGAGTCCGCTGAGATCGCCCGCACTTAAGCTGCAATCCGCCGAATAGCCACGGAGTCCGCCGAAGCCGCGAGGCCTCGCGGACACACTGTTATTCGTCTCCTACTGAAGCTGAACTGAGGAACACCCCCTACCCGCCTGAAGCCGGCGGACAGGTTATTGAAGTTAGCAAAGATGAAACAGCGCTGACAAGCAGCAGAGCGACCTCCTGCTGAATCCGCAGAGACCGCACACTTCCAAGTACTTGACCGAAGTCACAGCCAAACTCCTGGCTCCTTGAAGCTACCCGCGCGACCTGCACACAACAAACGTCAGCACTGAATCAATCCGCGCGGACAGACAAACTGAGACTGCAGCTCCTTGCCTAACCCAACTTACTGTTCACTCAAGTTACTGTAGACTTGCCAGGGGGGTCCTATTTATAGGCGAGGTGAGGAGTGTGGTCACCGCCCTAGAGATAGAGACACCACCCCAGCCCGCGCGATAATAAAACACTGTCCGCCGAGTCCGCAAGGACTTAGTCGGATACCAAGGAAAACCGCCAAGAGCAAGGCAACATTGGCGAACCCTCTCCAGTCCGCCCAAGCTATGCGGACAAGAGATCAGCCCGCAAAGCTTTCAACCACTACAGGATAGCAACCCCCTTCAATGGCTGTCCGCACCAACCCGAGGCAGTCTGCAAGACTCAAGCCTCAATCCGCCATAAGTCCACGACCAAAGGCAGATAGCAACAGTCCGCCCGGTCACAGCGGACTTGGCGGATACGGCGGACACCATGATCTTTGCACAGAGTGTGACCAAGTCCAAAAGCCATCAAAGGCCAATGCGAGTATGGCGGACGCAAACACCCATCCGCCAAACACCGAATCACAGACCGCCAGCAGTCCGCAAGCTCCTCGCACTCCTGCCCCATCGCAACAGCCATCACCCGGACTCCACACACCAGTTCGCCAATCGATCTCCACAGCAATGCACCTGCTGTACCACCAGAGCTCGACAAGGCCTTAGCCAAGCTCTAAGCCCAGTCCGCAACAGCCCAAACCGCGGACACACTAGTCCGCAAGCTTTCCGCGGACACGAGCCAAACCGCCAAACAGCACAAGCTTGCATCACGGCCACTGAGCAATGCACCAGTCCGCAAGCCTCTATCCGCTCAGGCCGCTCCTTGGCTAAACCAAAGCCAACGTCCTATCCGCAGATATCAGGCCGCACAGTCCGCGAACTTCATGCAAAACAACCCGCTCAGAAGACAGCTGACTTTCCACTAGACCTTCCACTAGGCCGCACATCACAGTCCGCCAATTCTGTCTGCCCAGGCCGCCCGGCCTGTCCCGTCAACCACTTCCACTTCACAAAACTCAACACGGCCTCCCTCTTTCCAACCTCCTGCCGGAGCCCCACCTTCTCCCTCCTTCCTCCTGCTGAAAATATCGACTTCTGCGCCCAAGGCTCACCCGTTCGTCGTGCCCAGTGGCGGACCCAGGATTTTTTTTCAAACCCGGGCACCAACGCAAAGATAATATAAATAAAAAAATTTTATTACAAATGACAAAAAAAATCATTATATAAAAGCAACAAGTAGAAATATTACATAATATAAATATGAAAACCATGTAATATTGAGGTTTCAAAAAAACTTACATATTATAGAGCAACTTTCCGCGGACGCATATTCTGAAAACGTGTAATAATTTCTTCATTTGTAATTGTGTCAACAATATCTTTCTCAATGTAAGCTATAAGACAATCATTCATCAATTCATCATCCATTCTGTTTCTCAAACGGCTCTTTATAATCTTCATAGTAGAAAACATACTTTTCACGCTAGCAGTTGCAACCGGTAAAATACAAGCCAACTTTAAAAGTCGATAAACCAATTGGTAATGATCATGCTTTTTAAGCTCCACTAATTTTTCTAAAAGTCCGCTGATTCCTTTAACTTGTGAGAATGCCTCATTAGATCGCACATCAAATATATATATATATATATATATATATATCTAGCTGACCATCAAGTAACTGTAAGTCTAGTGGAGTAAAATCACATGGATAGAACTTTGCAAGCTGAATCAACTTCTCCTTATCAAAACAACTGAACTGATTACTAGGATCAAGACATGAAACACAAAGAAGCAATTAAGTATTTACTTCATTAAATCGGTCATTTAACTCATTCAGCATTCAATCAATCACAGTATTATAAATCTCAACCCGAAAATGATGATTGTACAACCCTGTGTCCGGCGAGCGGGCCCCGCCAGGAAGGTTGAGCAGGCCTGTCCCCGCGACCCGCACCCGAGCGGCAGAACGGGCTGAACGACTGAAGGGCTGGTCCGCTCCCGCCCATCTCAGGCGGCCGAGCTGGCGACCCGCAGCAAGCGAGCCGGACCCGCGATTGGCGACCCGCCGGCCAACCCCCCGTACGCGACCTGGCTGCCGACCCGCCCGGCAGAAGACAGGCAGCTCGCCCCTATCGGCTCGCGCTCGCCCAGGGAGGATAGGCGAGCCACGAGGCCAGACCGCGCCCGCCTCCTGCGGGAGAACTGAAGGCGAGCTGACCGCCCGGGGTGCGAATAGCTACTCAGAACAGCGGAGCCTCGCTGTTGGCAGACCAGGTTGGACTGCGCATAGCTGTTCAGAACAGTGGAGTTTGGCTGTTGGCAGACCCAACTAGGGGCCTTTTGGTACTTCCAGGTCAGTCCTTTTGGTTATTGACAGTTCAGATTCTGAAAATCTATAAATAAGACCCAAGGGGTACCTCAGAGGACACGCTTTCAGTGCCTCCTTGCTCTCATTCTCAAGTGTTCTCTGAGGGTACCTTAGCTCGGCTCTTGGCTAAGGAGGGGAAGCGCTCAGAGATCTTCCGGGTTTGTGGTGGGACCTCCCTGCCGAGCCCTTGGGTCTGTTTTCCCTTGTCTCTCTCGTTGTTTTTCTTGCAGGAGCAAAGTAGGCGCGAGACCACCCCTTCCCCAAGGGTAGAACTCCACAGGAGGTCGGGTTCCGGTTTCAACATTTTGGTGCGGTGAGCGTGGAAAGTGGTCAGTGCAGAAAAGCTTCGGCGAGCTCAATGACGGGAGGTCAAGGATCCGACAGGCAGAACTCGCCGCCCCCTCCGCCTCTCGCAACAGTGGGAATGTTTGAAGACTTCAGGAACGAGGTGCTGGATCTCGTCAAGATCGCACTCGGCGTGCGGGCCGAGTGCTCGACTCTGGCAGCCCAGATCGCGGCCGCCCCCTCTTTAGGAGAAGACGCTCCTGGCAGGCGAGCCGGGAAGGAAGTGGCTGAGGAAGGCCGAGGGAGCGAGCTCTCGGGGCGCGAGCTCTTCCCCGGCTCGGCAGGCCGAGGTCGATTCGGCGAGTTGGGCTCGCGGGACTCGCCGGCTCGCCCGGTGGTTGGAAGCAGTCCATTCAGCGAGCTGGTCTCCTCAGCACCAGTGCCAGAAGGGTTCAGGGAGCCCGAGATGACCTACTACACCGGGAAGGGAGACCCGGTTCAGCACGTCCAGTGGTTCGAGGACGTAGTCTCCATCCGTCAGATGTCGGACGGATTCAAGTGCCGTCTCTTCGCCATCACCCTCCGAGAGAAGGCAAGGGAGTGGTTCCACCAGCTGCCGGCTAGTTCCATTTATTGCTTCGAAGACTTGCGCCGGGGTTTCATGTTGAGGTTCACTACCTCAAAGAAGAGGAAGAAGGAGTCTGAGTCCCTGTTCCACATAAAGCAGGGGGTGAACGAGACGTTGGGGAGCTACGTCGATCGGTTCCAGGAGGAGGTTACCCAAGTCCAGGAGATGCCGGGCCACAGTCTGATGATGGCCTTCACACTGGGCCTGCAGCAGGGTTTCTTCCGCATGGAGCTGAAGAGAATTCCCCCCCTCTCCTACGAGGAGCTGATGGAGAGGGCGGCGAGAGAGGTCGACGGGGAGGCGTTGAACCCAGAATTTGCAAGGAAGTTGGCCAGGTGGGCGACTGAGGAGGAAAAGGAGTCGAAGGGAGGAAGAGGACAGGAAGAGAGGAGGGGGGAGCCCAGGCAGAGGGAGCAGAGGGAGCAGAGGCAGCTCCAAGGACAGCAGCCGGGGTGGGGGCGTCAGGAGCCCGACCGTAGGCTGGGCTGGAGACCAGAGTGGCAGGGGCAGGGGCCACAGAGGGGATACTACGGGAGAGGTCACTATCAGGGGAGGCAGGACCAGTTCCACCCACCAGGCTGGAGGCAGGGTCAGAGGCCGCGGCTCCCCGATCAGGAGGAGGCCATGGCCATAGCCCTGGGAGCAAGGAGGGGGGTCATGAGAAGGAGAAGAAGAGAGTTCAGGGTGGAGCTGCCCTACTGCGACTTCCATCAGGAAGAGGGGCACGCAACAGCCACATGCCCGGAGTTCTTGGAGATGAGGGGAACAGGGGTCGGCAGCAGCAGCAGGAGGAGGTGCGGCAGGAAGTGAGGATCGAGGAGGTCCTGCCTCGGGCGGAGGAGGATCGCTGTGAAGACCGGGTGGATGTGGGGACCCGAGGAGGGATCGGAGTGATCCACGGGGGAGTGGGAGTCGAGGCTTCCCGCAAGGCAAGTCTCCACACCATGTACCGGCGGAGCGTCGCCTCTACGTCCCAAACCCCGCCGCCAGAGGAGAGGATCACCTTCTCCAGAAGTGATATGCCGGACCACGAGGATCCGTTCTGTGATGCGCTGGTCATCAAGGCCGCCATCGAGAACTTCACTGTCTCTCGGATCCTCGTGGACAATGGGAGCTCCGTGAACGTCGTCTTCAAAAAGGCGTTTGACGCGATGCAGGTGGAAGCTAAGAGGGTGCTGGCCTCGGACGGGCCCTTGTTCGGGTTCTCAGGAGAAAGGAAGGAGGTAGAGGGAGGAGTCGGCCTCCATGTCACCCTGGGGGGGCAGTCCCGAAACTGCAAGTTCGTCATTGTGGACGCCCCCAGCAGCTACAGCGCAATCTTCGGGAGGCCCCTGATCAGCGCCTTCCGCTGCGTCCCCTCGTCTTTCCATCAGTGCCTGAAGTTCAACACTGAGGGGGTGCAGGTCAGGGTTAGGGGAGACCCGAAGGCGGCGCGGGAATGCTACGTCACCGCGGTAAACACCATCTCTTGGCAGGAAGGAGCCGAGGAGATGAGGCGGAGGATGGAGGAGGACTGCGCAGAGAAGGCGGAAGGAGGAGATATGGAGGAAGTGGCCGAAGTGAGGGCCGTAGGAGGGGAGATGGAGGTAGAGGTCCCCGTTCCGGAGGAAGGGGACGCCGAAGGATGGGGGGAGCAGTCCAGGCTGGAGGCCGCAGAGGAGGTGGTGGAACTGGAAGTGCTCACCCGCGGAGGTAGGGTGGAGAGGATCCGCGTCAGCGGGGGGCTGACCCCGGAGGACCAGGGCAGGATGCTGGAGTGCATCCAGAAGAACGTGGACATCTTCGCCTGGAGCGCCGCAGAGATGCCGGGGGTTGACGCGGATGTGGCTTGCCACCGCCTCAACCTGGACCCGGGAACACGCCCCGTCCAGCAAAAGAAGAGGTCCACGGCGGACAGGCTGGCGGAACCCATCAGGGAGGAAGTGGCGAAGCTTCTCAAAGACGGCTTCGTGTCCGAAATTCAGTACCCCGGCTGGGTCTCAAACGTAGTGATGGTTAAAAAAGGAGACGGCCGCTGGCGGTTGTGTATCGATTTCTCTCTTCTTAATAAAGCTTGTCCTAAGGACTGTTACCCTTTGCCTCGGATCGACGCGCTGGTTGATTCCGCCGTCGGCTTTTCTGTAATGAGTTTTTTAGATGCCTTTTCAGGTTACCACCAAATCAGGATGCACCCCCCGGACATCAAGGATGTCTCATTCATCACAGGGGACGGCTGCTATTGCTACAAGATGATGCCGTTCGGGCTGAAGAACGCTGGGGCCACCTACCAAAAAATGATGGATAGGGTCTTCAAGGAACAGAGGGGGAGGAACTTGGAGGTATACGTGGACGACCTCATGATCAAGAGCCGGGACGTGGACTCCCACCTCCGGGACCTGGAGGAGACGTTCGCCACCCTGCGCAGATACAAGATGCGGCTGAATCCCCTTAAGTGCGTTTTTGGGGCTAGCCGAGGGAAGTTCTTGGGGCACCTCCTCACCCCCGCGGGGGTCGAGCCGAACCCGGACAAGGTCAAGGCTATCCTGGAGTTGGGGTCCCCGCGGAATGCGAAGGAGGTCCAGCGGCTGACAGGGAAGCTAGCAGGACTGAGCCGCTTCCTTTCTCGGGCAGGGGAGAAGTACTCCCCCTTCTTCAAAACGCTGAGGGGAGGCCAGAGGTTCGAATGGAGCAAGGAATGTGAAGAGGCCTTCCAGGCCCTCAAGGTGCAGTTGACACAAGCTCCGCTGCTCCAGGGGCCGGAGGAGGGTGAGGATTTGTTCTTATATCTCGGGGTTGGGGCAGAGGCCTTGAGCTCCGTCTTAGTACGTGAAGAGGGGAAGAGGCAGCTCCCCATTTACTATGTCAGTCGGGTCCTGAGGAAGGCAGAGCTCCGGTATCCGATCCTGGAGAAGCTTGCATTCGCATTAATCGTCTCGGCTCGAAGGCTACGACCCTACTTCCAGGCACACTCAATCCGAGTGGTGACCGACCATCCTCTCCGCAACGTCTTCGAGGGGGTGGAGCATTCAGGCCGGCTGGCCAAGTGGTCGGTGGAGCTAAGCGAGTTCGATGTCTCCTTCGTTCCGCGGCTCTCGATCAAAGCTCAGGCGATGGCCGACTTCCTGGCCGACTACGTGGTGGAAGTGGCGGAGGAGGAGCTCACCCGCCCGACTCCTTGGAAGGTGAGGGTGGATGGAGCCTCAGGAAGGCATTCTCTCGGAGTAGGAGTGATTTTGGAAAACCCTCAAGGGACTCGGATCGAGCAGACGGTGGTGGTGGATTTTCCCATTACCAACAACCAGGCTGAGTACGAAGCAGTGATAGCGGGACTACGCCTGGCCAGGGAGTTGGGGGTGCTGGATGTGGAGGTCCTGACCGACTCCATGGTGGTGGCTTCCCAGATCAACGGGGAGTTCGAAGCAAGGGAGCCCGCTTTGAAGTTATACTTGGCCAAAGTAAAGGGGGTCATAGGGACCTTCCAGACCTTCTCCATCCGGCACGTGCCAAGGGGGGAGAATGAGCAGGCCGACCAACTGGCGAAGCACGGCCCCCGGGCAGGGGGCACCATCACCGACCTGTTTCGCCCCTCCATCGAAGAAGGAGAGCTCATGGAGATCGATCAGCAGCCCTCGTGGATGGACCCAGTAGTAGTTTTCCTCTCCACGGGAGAGTATCCGGAGGGAGTAGACAGGAAGAAGCTGAGGCACAAGTCCGCCTACTACCTCCTTAAAGACTGGCAGCTATACAGAAAGACCCTCTCTGGGATGCTGGCCTGTTGCGTGTCCGAGGGCGAGGCGCAGAGGATCTTGGAAGAAGTCCACTCCGGGGAGTGCGGGAGTCATTCCGGGAGTCGGACCCTGGAGGGGAGGATAGTCAGGCAGGGGTATTTTTGGCCCACCCTGGGCCGGGACGCCGCGGGGTTCGCAAGAAGATGTCATAAGTGCCAGCTGTTCGCCCCCCTCCAGCTACAGCCGGCACAACAACTCAAGAGCATCACGGCCCCCTGGCCCTTTGCAATCTGGGGAATGGATCTGGTTGGACTGTTCCCCCAGGCTAGCGGCCAGAGAAGATTCCTCCTAGTGATGATCGACTACTTCTCAAAGTGGATGGAGGTGAAGGCGTTGGCCAAGGTGACCTCCCAGGTAATCAGGAACTTCGTTTGGGGGGAGATCATCTGTCGCCATGGGCTGCCCCAGGCCATCGTCACGGACAACGGACCTCAGTTCGCCAGTGCCGAGTTCACCAGTTTCTGCGAGCAGCTTGGGATCGACCTCAGATTCGCCTCGGTCCACCACCCCAGGAGCAACGGGCAGGTGGAGGCGGCAAACAAAATCATCGTCAATCTCCTCAAGAAGAAGGTGGAAAACTTGAGGGGGAGCTGGGTGGAGCAGCTCCCCGCCGTTCTTTGGGCCCTTAGAACCACTCCTAATACGGCCACGGGGGAGACCCCCTTCAAGCTCTCCCATGGGTGCGAGGCGGTGCTCCCCATAGAATTTGAAGTTCAAACACCGCAAGTCGGAATGGCCAAGGAGGGCAGAGAGGAATGGCAAGCCGAGAACGGGGAGGAACTGAGACTCTCCCTTGACATGGTGGAAGAGTTGAGGGATCTTTCGGCCATCCGACAGGAGGAGGTCAAAAGGAGGATGGCAAAATACTTTGACAAACATGTCAGGGTCAAGCAGTTCACGGAAGGGGACCTGGTACTGAAGAAGGCAGATGCGGCAGGAAGGTCAGCGTCCGTAGGGAAGCTCAACCCCAGCTGGGAAGGGCCATTCATTGTGAAGGAAGCTTTGAAGTCGGGGGGCTATCGGCTCCAAAATGTAGAGGGCGAGGCCCTGAGTCTCACCTAGAGTGGAGACGACTTGAAGAGATTTTTTTCCCTAATTTCCTGTAAGCAACACGATTTATTACAATGAAGCTTTTCTTCTCTCCCCCCAGGATTGTCATACCTAAGCTTGCTCAGAGAGTTGGAATGAACTTGGACCCCGAGAAGATCCCGCTGTCAGGCTCCCACCTAGCTGGCAGGGCCGGAAGTCACTCGGTGTCATCCCTAGCCTCGAGAAGATCCCGCTGCCAGGCTCCCACCTAGCTGGCAGGGCCGGAAGTCACTCGATGGAATGAACTTGGACCCCGAGAAGATCCCGCTGCCAGGCTCCCACCTAGCTGGCAGGGCCGGAAGTCACTCGGTGTCATCCCTAGCCTCGAGAAGATCCCGCTGCCAGGCTCCCACCTAGCTGGCAGGGCCGGAAGTCACTCGATGGAATGAACTTGGACCCCGAGAAGATCCCGCTGCCAGGCTCCCACCTAGCTGGCAGGGCCAGAAGTCGCTCGGTGTCATCCCTAGCCTCGAGAAGATCCCGCTGCCAGGCTCCCACCTAGCTGGCAGGGCCGGAAGTCACTCGATGGAATGAACTTGGACCCCGAGAAGATCCCGCTGCCAGGCTCCCACCTAGCTGGCAGGGCCGGAAGTCACTCGGTGTCATCCCTAGCCTCGAGAAGATCCCGCTGCCAGGCTCCCACCTAGCTGGCAGGGCCGGAAGTCACTCGATGGAATGAACTTGGACCCCGAGAAGATCCCGCTGCCAGGCTCCCACCTAGCTGGCAGGGCCGGAAGTCACTCGATGGAATGACTCAGAAAGCAACGACCTGCGACCCAGAACAAATCGCGTTGTCGGACTCCCACCTAGCCGGCAAGGCCGGGAACTACTCGAAAAGCGTGCGCAGCAAGACGGAATCACAAGAGTTAGTCAAAAAAGAGGGAAAGGGTCTAGCATAGCCCCATCCTCAGACCCCAGGAAAGGTGGTCGAGTAAACGCAAAGGCCTGGCGAGAGTCCGCAGAGAATTAAGCATGCGGCCGAGGGGCGAGCCAGCTCGCCTCGCTCGGCGGACGAGCCAGCTCGCCTCGCTCGGCGGACGAGCCAGCTCGCCTCGCTCGGCGGACGGGCAGCCGCCTCGTCAGAGCCGGGCCGCAGGGGCAGGTCGCGCCATCCGGCAATGACAGCGTTGGAAAAATAAGGCAGGCGAAAAAGGCATTCATAAAAGGAACAATAGCTAAAAATATGAAGTATAAGCGCAACTCGTACATACATCTCAGAACAGATTGTTACGCATAATAATGTTCATCTAAAAAGTAAGCTACAAAAAGTAAGGGGGGGCGCGAGATCTAGAAACCCTAGAGGGGCTGGAAGGCCTTGTCGCCAGGGTCCGGCACGGGGAGAAACAGCGCCGGCACAACGTCTTCCGCCGAAAGCTCTGCCGCCTCGCCCGTAAGCAGATCCGCGCGCCGTAGCATTTGCATTGTGTATTTCGCCGTGTAACACCCCCTATCCGTCGCATAGCATATAACAGTAGGTCCGGCCGGGGCCCGACGCCATATGCCACAGACAGACCGGGTGGTTACTTATGGAAACCATCCAACCAATCTCAACGTCCTACACAGAGCATTCTAGCGGAAGCAGTTTATAAAAGTTGCAAAACAAGAACCCAGCAACAAGCATGAATGTCCACTAACATGATAATAAGAATGTTATTACAAAATACTCAAAAGTCGGCCTTAAGGCCTTACAAAATGTTTCACTTGTCTTTTACATGATTTACAAACCTCGGCTCGCAGGCCGGCCATACATGAATAAAACATAAAACATTTCCACTTGGGCCTTCGAGGGCCAGCTTCGCAAAAAGGGCTTTAGCCCGCTATTGACCGCTTGGTCCAGCTGCACCTGCAAGCAAACAAACCACCGCACGGTGGCAAACAAGGCAACGGTCAGCAATGCTGACCAAATTATAACGATCCCGCCCCCAATTCGGGGCGGCGATGCTCCTTTCCTGCATTTCATTAGCATAAGCGAGCAATTATAACCATAGCCATTTCATCACAGGCGTTGGCTCGCACGGCCACACGCCCCGTGCACTCAGGGCACATTCTCGGTGAACCGGTCGATGTCACGTCAATTAAAGCCATTAACATTCTGGACTCACCACCGCCACTTAGACGGCCATTCCTATGAGCAATTCGTCTTCATGGTATTGGTCACGTCAATTTAAGCCATCGACCACCGAAGACCCCCATTTATGCCAACGGCGAGTGCCATGTAACTTTAGGTCTCTCTAACCCGAACGACATAAAGCGGGTACGGCTCCATCTAACCCGTGCTCACATCGCAACGGCAATTTAAGCCATATGCGCGGGTCAAACTTTCACCGAGTCCCATTCTAACACAAGTCACATAACCCCGTTATGTTCAAGTTGGCTCTCAGGCCACCAAGTTGGCAAGACCTCGTGTCCGCCCAGTTTTCCGGGTGCACCTTTGGGTTAGTCCCCAAGGCTCCCTGCTGCAATCTACCGCGTAGAAAACCCGAAAAACACCCAATAGCACGGAGTCTTCTCCGGCCTTATGCAATGCAACATCACCGATCCAGACTAACATGTCCGGGTAGGCTTCAACCAAAATGCCTATGTCCGTTCTCGCATACGGACTCTAAACAACGGGGACTTCACATATCTACCCGAAGGAACGCCTCCAACTCTCCGCAAACTCGCGAGAGCGGGCTTCCTATGCAAAGAAAGAGAGCGACTCATGCTCAAGTTGAGGATCGTTACCCTTGCGGTCCTCTTTGGCGCCATCGAAAAGTAATCGGATGGAAATCACCGCACTTGCGTTGCCTCCGTGGATCCGGAGTCGGCTTGCGATTCGGAGCTCCGAAGCTCCTCCAATGGCGGATCTAGCTCCTCTTCTTCTTGCCTTAGCTCTTCTTTCTCCAAGGGTTTGGAGAGAGAACAAGTGGAAAAAGTGAGGGTTTTCTAAGTCAAAACCCGGGTATATCCCTTCAGGAACAACCCCCAGCCGTTGGATCTTCAGTCAAAGAAATGAACGGCTTCGATTCGGGACTGAAATGCCCAATCTGGACCGAACACGGCCTGGCACACGCCCGTGTCCAGGGCCGTGTGCCTCATTCGCCGTCAAAATCGAATCACCTGGAACCTCACACGGGTATCGAACACGCCCGTGTTCGAGCTGACACGCCCGTGTTCCATCTGACACGGCCGTGTAGCTGGTCGTGTACCCCATGATTTTCTCCCGTTTTCAACCCGAGCACTGCACGGGTTCTAGGACACGCCCGTGTCCTTGCCCGTGTCACCTTGACACGCCTGGGCTCCAGGCCGTGTACATGGTCTCGACACTTCGTGGCTAAGTGTCGACACGGGTCGACACGCCCTGCGACACGCCCGTGTCGCAGGCCGTGTGCCATGTCTCGACACACTGTCGACACCAAAGTGTCGACTTCGCGGGACGAGTGTCGACACGGGTTGACACGCCCTGCGACACGCCCGTGTCGCAGGCCGTGTGTCGTGTCTCGACACAACGTCGAAGCACTGTGTCGACTTCACGGCTAAGTGTCGACACGGGTCGACACGCCCTGCGACACGCCCGTGTCGCAGGCCGTGTGCCCAGTCTCGACACAATGTCGAGACCAAAGTGTCGACTTCACGCCTTAGTGTCGACACAGGCTTGACACGCCCTGGGACACGCCCGTGTCCCAGGCCGTGTGCCTGCAGCCAGAACTCAAACTGGCCCAAATTATTCCCCTCTGCTCCTTTGAGTTTCGGGGCGTTACAACTCTACCCCTCTTAAAAGAATTTCGCCCACGAAATTACATAAAGGGAAAAACATGTACAAAACTTAAATTTGTACCTGAGCGGAACAACTCCGGATATTCATCAAGCATCGTCTGCTCTCGCTCCCAAGAGAGCTCCTCACGACCGCAATTGTCCCACCGGACTTTGACCATCCTGATCTCTTTATTGCGTAGCCGCTTGACCTCCGAGTCCTCAATCCGCACGGGCTTGACTTTTGTCGTTAGCCCACTATCCACCGGCACTTGATCGACCGCGATCACTTGCGTAGGCTCTTGCACCGCCTTCCGAAGCACCGAAATATGGAATACATCGTGTAAACCACTTAGCTCCACTGAAAGCTTCAGCCGATAGGCCGCTTCTCCTACTCGCTCCAGAACCTCGAACGGTCCAAGGTACCTCGGGCTTAGCTTTTTCAATCGCCGCACCCGCGAGACACCCTTGAACGGCTTGATCTTCAAGTATACATAATCGCCCACAGCGAACTCCGCGTTCCTGTGCTTGGCATTATAGTACTTTGCTTGCCGGTCCTGAGCGATAAGCAACCTCTCCCGAATGGTTCTCACCAAAGAAGTAGCATCCTCTACTTCCGATCGCTTATACAACTTTGACTCGCCCGTTTCTAACCAAGACAACGGCGTGCGACATCGTCTACCATAAAGGGCCTCGAAAGGCGCCATCTGAATACTTGCTTGATAGCTGTTGTTGTATGCGAACTCCACCAAATAAAGGTGGTCCTCTCATTGCTTTCCAAAGTCCAAGACACACATGCGAAGCATGTCTTCCATGGTTCTATTGACCCTCTCGGTCTGCCCATCAGTTTGCGGATGGAAGGCTGTGCTAAACTTCAGCTTTGTTCCCAACATTTGCTGCACCAGCCTCCAATCATTGGACGTGAACCGCCCATCACGGTCACTCACGATGCTACGGGGCACACCATGAAGCCGCACTATGTTATCCACATAAAGCTTTGCCAGCTTCTCCACCGGATCATCCTTCCTATGCGGAATAAAATGCGACACCTTTGTTAATCGATCGACCACCACCCAAATGGCGTCGTTCCCCTTCTGCGACCTTGGCAAACCATGCACAAAGTCCATAGAGATGTCGTCGAATTTCCACTCCGGAATAGGCAAGGACTTAAGAAATCCTCCCGGCTTTTGGCACTCCGCCTTTACCAAGGCGCAAGTTTGGCACTTCGCTACATATAGCGCCACATCCTTTTTCAAGCCCGGCCACCAAAACAGTTTCTTTATATCACGGTACATCTTCGTGCTCCCCGGGTGAATCGAGTACTTGGTATGGTGCGCCTCGTACAACAACTCCACCCGTAAACTGCCCACACTTGGGACGCACAAACTACCGTCTTTCCACAGCAATCCGTCCTCCACGACGAATTGGGAATTTGACCCATCCAGAGCCTCTATCATGAACTGCTTCATATGAGCATCCATATCCAAAGCCTGCCGAATCCGATCAGCCAGGTCATATTGGACTTCAGTCCAATTCAGCACTGCTTCAGCACTAGATTGTCTATCCACACAAACAATCTCCAACGCCTCCAGCTCCTGCACCAACCGCTCATCATGCACTGATAGCCAATTCGCTTGAGCTGGGGCTCGGCGACTCAACGCGTCCGCAACCGCATTCCCTTTGCCAGGCACGTAGTGGATCTTGAAAGTATAGTCCCCCAGGAACTCCATCCACCTACGATGCCGCATATTCAGATCTTTCTGATCAATCAGGTACTTTAGACTCTTGTGATCGGTGTAGATATCAATCTTCACACCGTACAAATAGTGTCTCCACAGCTTCAAGGCAAAAATCACGGCCGCCAACTCCAAGTCGTGGACCGGATAATTCCTCTCGTGCACTTTTAGCTGTCTCGAGCCATAAGCTATCACGCTGCCGTGCTGCAATAGCACGCAACCCAAACCGCTGCCCGAAGCATCGCTATATATCTCATAGCCTTCGGTTCCAACCGGCGAACTCAGCACAGGCGCCGTGGTCAACCGACACTTTAACTCCTCAAAAGCTCGCGCGCACTCCGGCGTCCAAACGAACTTATGATCCTTCCTCGTCAAAGTAGTGAGAGGTAACGCTATCCGCGAGAAGTTCTCTACGAAGCGTCTATAATAGCCGGCAAGCCCCAAAAAGCTCCGGACTTCTGCTACCGTAGCAAGCTCAGGCCACTCCCGTATCGCAACAATCTTCGCCGGATCCACAGCAATACCCTCTCCACTCACTATATGCCCGAGGAACGCCACTGAGGATAGCCAAAACTCGCACTTCGAGAACTTGGCATACAACTGGTTTCTCCTGAGTGTCTCCAACACCAAATGGAGATGCTTGAAGTGATCCTCCTCACTTTGCGAGTACACCAAAATATCGTCGATGAAGACGATCACGAAATGGTCTAGGTACTCCCTGAACGTCCTGTTCATCAAATCCATAAATACTGACGGCGCATTAGTCAGCCCAAACGGCATGACCGTAAACTCATAATGCCCGTATCTCGTACTAAACGCTGTCTTCGGGATATCACTCTCCCTTATCCGCAGCTGATAGTACCCAGACTTGAGATCTAACTTCGAGTACACCGTCGACCCGACTAACTGATCAAAGAGATCGTCAATCCGGGGGATCGGGTACTTGTTCTTCTCAGTCAGCTTGTTTAGCTCCCGATAATCAATACACAACCTCAAGCTTCCGTCCTTCTTCTTAACAAAGAGGACCGGTGCGCTCCAAGGCGAAGAACTCGGGCGCACATACCCTTGCTCCAGCAACTCTTGTAGTTGAACTTTCAGCTCTGCCATTTCCTTAGGCGCTAGCCGATACGGAGATCGTGACACAGGCTTTGCACCTGGTACTAGCTCGATAGTAAAATCTATCTCCCGTTGTGGCGGGGCTCCAGGAAGATCTGCGGGGAACACATCAGGGTATTCCGATACCACTGAAATACAATCCATCGCGGGCTTCGGCTTTGCAACCTCCACTAGTGTAAAGAACAGTTCTGCTCCGGCACGAACCGCCTTCACCACCTGAAGAGCAGACATCAACGTCTTGCTCGACCCCTTTAAGCCCGTAAAAGTCGTCTCACGACTTGCTCCCAGCTTTACTTCCTTGCTACCGCAATCTATATGGGCCTGCTGCTCCGAGAGCCAGTCCATTCCAAATATGACGTCGAACTCCACCAACGGAAGTAAGGACGCCCGCAGGTCAAACTCCTGCTCTCCAATACGAGTCTTAACCTCGCAGATTCTATCCGCTCGCATCGAACACCCATTTGGCAACAACACATCCAACTTATCCTTCGCCATCGAAGAAGGGACTCCGATGCGTAATATAAATCCTTCGGACAAGAAGGAGTGTGAAGCTCCCGTATCAAAGAGTGCTCGTGCCGGATTTTCACAAATCAACACAAATCCTAAACAAGTAGTGGTAAGGTAACATGTGCATAACAAGCATATAAAGGAATTGACTTGCTATAAATTAAACCGTACATGTCACCACGTCAGCTTGTTTAATGGCCTCCTGTTGGCCAAGATTGTAAACCCTTGGTTGGGCCGGAGCATAATGGGATGCGGTCGATTCCACCGCCTTGCCCTTCTCTTCATAAGTAGCTCCAGGCCTCCTTTCGGACTTAGGACGTCCGCTCCAACAATCACGGGCGAAATGCCCCGTCTTTCCACACGTAAAGCACGCACCCGGGGTCCGACCCGTAGTCGCCCCAGAAGCGCCAGAAGGAGCTGGACCCGAAGTCCTATGCTTCTTGAAAGTCCTCCGATAGCCTGACTTTGAGGTAGTCGGCACTCTGAACTCAGATTTCTTATCAGCCAAGCCTTTCTTCGCTTGTACACTCTTCATGTCCTTCTCCAAGGACCGGGCAGTATTGACCAAGGTTAAGAAACCCTGCGTCATTGGCCCCGACAGTAACAATCTCAGCTCATCCCTCAAGCCTTCATAAAAACGATTAGTCTTGCGCTCCTCATCCATGATGGTGGAGCTAGCATAACGACTCAACCGCGTAAACTTGTGGAGATATTCATCCACGTTCCTCTCACCCTGCACCAACTTCAGGAATTCATTCTCCATTGAAATCCTCTGAGTCGAAGGGAGGTATCTTGCCGAGAACAATTCCGAGAACTCTTCCATCGGAACGTCTATCAGTTGTCTACCTCGCAGATGATGCAGCTCCAAACCTTCCCACCACATCCTTGCTTCACCGTCCAGCAGGAACGTAGCAATGGTGGTCATCTGCCACTCCTCCGTCTCCGTCGCTGTCATGACTCTCTTCACCCTAGAGAGCCAGTCTTCAGCTTGAGATGGGGTTCCCAACCCCGAGAATAACGGAGGGTTAAAGCTCATTACATGCTTCAACTGCCTCTCAGTCGCCCTCCTTGGCACTATTGGTTCTACAACCACTTGCTCCATCCTCCTCGGCTCAGCCTCTTGAAGAGGTACTTGCTCCATCACAGGAGCGGGCTGCTGCGCTTGCCTCCCAGGCTGCGCATTGATCACGGCCAACACCGCTTCAGCCACCAATCTTATATTTTCAGCCGACAAAGGTGTTGCGGGAGCAACTTCCGGTGCACTACTTGCCTCAGAAACTCGGCGTTCTGACGGCCCAATGCCACTTCGAGTCACCTATAGTGGTACAAAACACCGTTAAGCGACCAAATAAATTGCAAACAGCAATTATAGGAACACGCAGGTTCCTCAAACACGAGTATTTTCATTCCTAAGTGGACATTCATGGGTTCTTTTTACGGTTATAACGATGACGCACACAATGTGCTCACCACCCCTTAAAAAGAATTCGCCCACGAATTCAATTCAAGCCCAACCAAAACCAGTAGTCTGATACCAAATTGTAACTCCCCCTATCCGTCGCATAGCATATAACAGTAGGTCCGGCCGGGGCCCGACGCCATATGCCACAGACAGACCGGGTGGTTACTTATGGAAACCATCCAACCAATCTCAACGTCCTACACAGAGCATTCTAGCGGAAGCAGTTTATAAAAGTTGCAAAACAAGAACCCAGCAACAAGCATGAATGTCCACTAACATGATAATAGGAATGTTATTACAAAATACTCAAAAGTCGGCCTTAAGGCCTTACAAAATGTTTCACTTGTCTTTTACATGATTTACAAACCTCGGCTCGCAGGCCGGCCATACATGAATAAAACATAAAACATTTCCACTTGGGCCTTCGAGGGCCAGCTTCGCAAAAAGGGCTTTAGCCCGCTATTGACCGCTTGGTCCAGCTGCACCTGCAAGCAAACAAACCACCGCACGGTGGCAAACAAGGCAACGGTCAGCAATGCTGACCAAATTATAACGATCCCGCCCCCAATTCGGGGCGGCGATGCTCCTTTCCTGCATTTCATTAGCATAAGCGAGCAATTATAACCATAGCCATTTCATCACAGGCGTTGGCTCGCACGGCCACACGCCCCGTGCACTCAGGGCACATTCTCGGTGAACCGGTCGATGTCATGTCAATTAAAGCCATTAACATTCCGGACTCACCACCGCCACTTAGACGGCCATTCCTATGAGCAATTCGTCTTCATGGTATTGGTCACGTCAATTTAAGTCATCGACCACCGAAGACCCCCATTTATGCCAACGGCGAGTGCCATGTAACTTTAGGTCTCTCTAACCCGAACGACATAAAGCGGGTACGGCTCCATCTAACCCGTGCTCACATCGCAACGGCAATTTAAGCCATATGCGCGGGTCAAACTTTCACTGAGTCCCATTCTAACACAAGTCACATAACCCCGTTATGTTCAAGTTGGCTCTCAGGCCACCAAGTTGGCAAGACCTCGTGTCCGCCCAGTTTTCCGGGTGCACCTTTGGGTTAGTCCCCAAGGCTCCCTGCTGCAATCTACCGCGTAGAAAACCCGAAAAACACCCAATAGCACGGAGTCTTCTCCGGCCTTATGCAATGCAACATCACCGATCCAGACTAACATGTCCGGGTAGGCTTCA
This sequence comes from Platanthera guangdongensis, assembly GCA_039583875.1. Taxonomy (NCBI): domain Eukaryota; kingdom Viridiplantae; phylum Streptophyta; class Magnoliopsida; order Asparagales; family Orchidaceae; genus Platanthera; species Platanthera guangdongensis. The sequence goes on along the minus strand of CM077163.1, from coordinate 46,396,139 downwards.
ACCAAAATGCCTATGTCCGTTCTCGCATACGGACTCTAAACAACGGGGACTTCACATATCTACCCGAAGGAACGCCTCCAACTCTCCGCAAACTCGCGAGAGCGGGCTTCCTATGCAAAGAAAGAGAGCGACTCATGCTCAAGTTGAGGATTGTTACCCTTGCGGTCCTCTTTGGCGCCATCGAAAAGTAATCGGATGGAAATCACCGCACTTGCGTTGCCTCCGTGGATCCGGAGTCGGCTTGCGATTCGGAGCTCCGAAGCTCCTCCAATGGCGGATCTAGCTCCTCTTCTTCTTGCCTTAGCTCTTCTTTCTCCAAGGGTTTGGAGAGAGAACAAGTGGAAAAAGTGAGGGTTTTCTAAGTCAAAACCCGGGTATATCCCTTCAGGAACAACCCCCAGCCGTTGGATCTTCAGTCAAAGAAATGAACGGCTTCGATTCGGGACTGAAATGCCCAATCTGGACCGAACACGGCCTGGCACACGCCCGTGTCCAGGGCCGTGTGCCTCATTCGCCGTCAAAATCGAATCACCTGGAACCTCACACGGGTATCGAACACGCCCGTGTTCGAGCTGACACGCCCGTGTTCCATCTGACACGGCCGTGTAGCTGGCCGTGTACCCCATGATTTTCTCCCGTTTTCAACCCGAGCACTGCACGGGTTCTAGGACACGCCCGTGTCCTTGCCCGTGTCACCTTGACACGCCTGGGCTCCAGGCCGTGTACATGGTCTCGACACTTCGTGGCTAAGTGTCGACACGTGTCGACACGCCCTGCGACACGCCCGTGTTGCAGGCCGTGTGCCATGTCTCGACACACTGTCGACACCAAAGTGTCGACTTCGCGGGACGAGTGTCGACACGGGTTGACACGCCCTGCGACACGCCCGTGTCGCAGGCCGTGTGCCGTATCTCGACACAACGTCGAAGCACTGTGTCGACTTCACGGCTAAGTGTCGACACGGGTCGACACGCCCTGCGACACGCCCGTGTCGCAGGCCGTGTGCCCAGTCTCGACACAATGTCGAGACCAAAGTGTCGACTTCACGCCTTAGTGTCGACACAGGCTTGACACGCCCTGGGACACGCCCGTGTCCCAGGTCGTGTGCCTGCAGCCAGAACTCAAACTGGCCCAAATTATTCCCCTCTGCTCCTTTGAGTTTCGGGGCGTTACACGCCGCGCTGGCCGCGTTCTTTTGCATTAGCACTTCCAGGTCATGGTCAGAGAGGTGCTCGCGCGGGCAGACCCTGCTGTCTGGAGGAGGCGCAGCGGCGGCGGCCTCCAGCTCGCGTACCCGGGCCTCCAGCGCCGCCTTCTCCTGGCCAAGAGTGGCGATCTCGGCACCCATTCGACTCGCCGTCGCCGCATCCTGAAAAAAGGAATGGGAATAATCGTGAGCTGTGTTCGCGAGAGGGAGAGGATAACTCAGGTTGAGCGCGTACCACCCCGCCCAGGTACTGCGCGAGGGTCTCCTCGGCAGCGGCGGCCCGCCCTCTCTAAAGGTCCGCGTCCGCCCGAGCGAGCTTTCGGGCCTCTTCCTTCTCATTCGCCATCTTTTGGATGGACGCGGCGTTCCGCTCCACCTGGGTGCAGCGTCTCCCCACCATATGAGCCAGCTCCAAACCGCGCAGCTGGGCCCGCGCGCTCTCATGAATCAGCACTCGCGTCTCCTCCTTGTCATAAATGGCGGCGTCTTCGCGCGAGTACAGACCAAAGGAGAAGCTGTACGCCTCCCCGCCAATAGTATCCTGCTCCATCCAGCTCGGCAGCAGGGTCGAGATCGTTGCACGGTTCGACTCCTTGTCCCACGCCAGGAGCGGGATGCCGAGCTCGTCCAAGTACTTCTCGCCGTAGCCGAAGTTACGATGCCCTCTCGGCACCGGCTCCGCAGCGGCTTCAGACCCACCCGGCGGCGCGGAGGTGCCCGCCGCCCCGACCGGGGAGTTGCTGGTCGAAGCAACCAGCAGGGGCGAGGGGGCCTCAGTCGGCAAGATCGCGGGGGCCTTGCCCTTTATTTGACTCGCGGAGGGTTGTTGATCCGCGGTCTTCGCCGACTTCGGCGGAGGCGCTGACTGTCCGCCGCCCGGCCGCTTCTTGGCCGGGACCGATGGGATGTCGCGCTGGGCGGCATCCGCAGCCTGGGCGCGGGCGAGAACCCCGGGGGAATCCGAGCGCTCTCGTAAGGGGGGTGAAGAGGGATGTCACGTTCACCTGCGAAGAAGGGAAGGTGAGATGAAAGAAGAACGGGAAAGTAAGGCCTAACGAAGACGAGTGGCAAACCTCCCCCCGGCGGGACAGCCGCGAGATCGTCAAGGTGGCGGCGCAGGAACGCGACCTCAAAGTTCTTCCCAGCGAAGAACGCGCACAGATCAGCTTCGTGGCCGCCTAGGCTGGGTGGTCGGTAGCTCGCCCCGCTGAGCTGCACCGGCGAGAAGGGAACGTTGCCGAAGTCCCCTTTGACGAACAGGAACTTCTTCAGCCAGTTGTGGCTCTTGTTAACTGTCTCCCGCACCTTGAGGTGGGCGCTGGAGAAGTAGGCCGTCCCGTCTCGATTCGCCCGGAAGGAGAACAGCTTCCGGAACACTGCGAGGCTGAACTCCACCCGCTCCTCTCGCAGGAAGCAGGCGAACCCCATCATGATGGCGATGGAGTTCGGGGTCATCTGGCCCAGGACGACCCCGAAGTATTTTAGCACCTGGCGCACCTCGGGCCACAGGGGGAGTCGCAGGCCTACCTCAAAGTGGGCGAGAGGGATGGCGAGCTCATCCCTAGACAGGTCGTTGATTTTCTCCCCCTCTTCGGGTCGCCTCGCAGAAAACCCGGCTGGGATATGGTCGCCTAGAGCTTCCAAGTATTCGCGCTCTGTGATAACGGCGCGAGGGAAATCATGCTCGGAGAAGGTCCAAGCGCACTTGCTTCGGCCGTCCACGTCGCCGCCGCCTCCGCCCATCCCCGTCGAGTCGCCGCCGAACGCGCGAGAAAAAGCCAGAAGGCGAACACGGACGACACTCCGCGGGAACGGGAAGCAAGAAAGTTTGGAATCGGTGGAGAAATTAGGGCCTGCATGGCCTATTTATAGGGAAAGAGAAAGGGCGGGAAACTTCCCGCCGAAAGGCGGGGTGCGGATTGCCAAAAATCGGCCCGACGGTTCGACTCCCCACGCGCGACCGCACCTCAAAGGTCGCGCCGGCACGGTTCTCGCCCGGCTGCAACCGCGAGAGACCAGCGCGGGCGAACCAACCCCAACCCGCACCCGCACGCCGTTCCGCGCAAGACGGGAGACTCCCGTCTGGCGAGCTCCTCGGCTCGCCCTCGCCCCGATCAGCGCAAAAGGAAGAATGGACCTTTCCCTCAACCCGCCCACAGAAAACAAAAGAAAAGCAGCACGATAATTTCAATACATCTCAGCAACAAAATAGTTAGGCCCACAGGCGGGCTAAGAGAGTCGCAAGCAATTGCAAATACAAGATAACTACGAAATGACGATAACCCCGCGGTATCCCGCGAGCGAGGGGCAAACAACTGGGTCAGTACTTGACCCACTTCCACCTGTGCCGCCTCTTCGTTCCCGACCGAGGCGGCACACAGGGATGTGGTAATCGCGAACTGCCACCAGCTCCCGCTGAGCCAGGCCGACCTGCTCCACGGCGCTCTTAAGATGCCCCTCGGCTCGCGTTATATGCACGCCCGGCGAGGTGACATCGTCGTCTTCCGCTTCGCGCGGAGGGCCCTCCAAGGCCGCGAGCCGGGCCTCGGTCTCGGCCTTGTCGTCATCGAGTCTCTTCATGATCTCCTGCAGCAGCAGTGTGTGTTTCTGGAATAGCCGTGTCACCTGCCTCTTCATCCCCGCCGCATCGGTCGGGTCGCCCAGATAGTCAGAAACACTGTCCACGTCAGGCGGAGGCGAGTACCCTTCGCTCATCTCGGTCTCAGGAGAAGCCCTGTGAAAGCCTGCAAGCGGGGAGGGGTCAGAATGAGCGAGCAAGAGACAAAGCCAACGATAAAAACCAGCTCACCAGGGGTTGGCACGTCGCCCGCACCGACAGATGGGCGAGAAGAGCCCGGCCGACCCTGAAAGTTCCCTCCCTCGAGGGTCTCAAGAGATTTCCCCAGCCCGTGGGAGACCGCCGGACAGGGAGTTTCCGGAGGTGGGCGATCCAGAACCGAGGAACCAGCGACCCTCTCGGGCGACTCGCGAGAGGGGCGATCCTCTCCCCCATTCCCCGCCCCCTCACAGGGGATCGCCTGCAAAACATAGGGTCAAAGGTACAGCAATAACTCGCGGAAGGTCACGTCCACCGGGGATTACCTCGACACCCGCGACCGAGCTGGAGCCCGGACAGTCGCCCGCCAGAGACCGCCTGACAATCTTCCCCTTCGCCGGCCTGAAGACAGGGCCGGGAGACCCGCGTGATAACCAAGGGGCAGCCTCGAGGGCCTCCTCCTGAGTCTTCAGGCTCGCTGCCTCCAGGCGAGCTCGCACCTCTTCGCTGACCGGCATCGAGAAATTAAGGTCTGCTCAAAGGAAATGAAGGGATCTGGGGAGCCTCCTTCAGGGGTTAGCGGTGCGTATTTATAGCAGGACAGTGGGCCCCTACCAGAAGATTCCCTGTCAGCTCAACACAGAGCTCACCGAACACGCGGGTTGGATGATTCTTTCCGAGCTTGATTCAAGCTCAAAAAGAGCGGGGATTGTGTACAACCCTGTGTCCGGCGAGCGGGCCCCGCCAGGAAGGTTGAGCAGGCCTGTCCCCGCGACCCGCACCCGAGCGGCAGAACGGGCTGAACGACTGAAGGGCTGGTCCGCTCCCGCCCATCTCAGGCGGCCGAGCTGGCGACCCGCAGCAAGCGAGCCGGACCCGCGATTGGCGACCCGCCGGCCAACCCCCGTACGCGACCTGGCTGCCGACCCGCCCGGCAGAAGACAGGCAGCTCGCCCCTATCGGCTCGCGCTCGCCCAGGGAGGATAGGCGAGCCACGAGGCCAGACCGCGCCCGCCTCCTGCGGGAGAACTGAAGGCGAGCTGACCGCCCGGGGTGCGAATAGCTACTCAGAACAGCGGAGCCTCGTTGTTGGCAGACCAGGTTGGACTGCGCATAGCTGTTCAGAACAGTGGAGTTTAGCTGTTGGCAGACCCAACCAGGGGCCTTTTGGTACTTCCAGGTCAGTCCTTTTGGTTATTGGCAGTTCAGATTCTGAAAATCTATAAATAAGACCCAAGGGGTACCTCAGAGGACACGCTTTCAGTGCCTCCTTGCTCTCATTCTCAAGTGTTCTCTGAGGGTACCTTAGTTCGGCTCTTGGCTAAGGAGGGGAAGCGCTCAGAGATCTTCCGGGTTTGTGGTGGGACCTCCCTGCCGAGCACTTGGGTCTGTTTTCCCTTGTCTCTCTCGTTGTTTTTCTTGCAGGAGCAAAGTAGGCGCGAGACCACCCCTTCCCCAAGGGTAGAACTCCACAGGAGGCCGGGTTCCGGTTTCAACAATGATAGTTTGTAATGTCTCGTGCAGTGCGTCTTGATCTCCCAGCTGGAAAAAATTTGTCATCCATGTTTGGAACATCTATATTTTGTTTTTCACAAAAGGATGATACTTCAATGATGAAAGCCTCCTAATGAACATCAATATTTCTCATACTGAATAATAATTGTTTTAATATTTTAACAAAATTCATTGCATTAATGATGTCTTGATCATTTCTCTGTATCGCTTGTGACAATTCATTTGTCTTTGATAAAATATTTTTCATCAACTGCAAGAGAAACACAAAATCGAATGCCCGAATATTTTTCAAAAGACTACTTGCAGTTCCCCTTTGATTTCCACCAGCTCCGTCCCGTGTAATAATTTCAAGAACATTTACAATAGATGAAAACATACGCATGAAATTCAAAACAGTGTCATAGTGCGAACTCCACTTTGTATCTCCTGCTTTTTTAATTTCAAGTGGTTGGTTGAGCCCTCTCCCACACTCTAACTCGCCACAATTAATTTCTTTAGCGACTCTTTTAATTTCTAAATCTCTAAGACAATCACGTCTTTTACAAGAGCCTCCAACAACATTTAATACATTAGTAATGTACGAAAAAAGTTCTGCTATCTCAGGATGTCCCTCTGCGACTGCTACTAATATCAGCTGTAGTTGGTGAGCAAAACAGTGAATATAAAAAGCTGAACTATTATCCTTCGTAATAAGAGTTTTTAAACCATTGAAATCACCCCGCATGTTGCTTGCTCCATCGTAACCCTGGCCTCGTAATCTTGAGAAGCTTAAATTTTATTTTGCAAATATTTTATCAATAGCAAGTTTGAGTGATAAAGCCGTAGTATCAGAAACATGGGCAAGGCCGAGTAATCTTTCAATAATCTTTCCTTTTTTGTTCACATATCTCAAAACAATGGACATCTGTTCTTTATTTGAGATATCACGAGATTCATCTACTAAGATTGTAAAGTAACATTAATCAGAGTTTTTAACAGAATATTGAAATCAACATTAACAATCACTAAGTACACAAACAACCCTTCTTATGGAAATAGTGTTAAGTGTTCTACTAACACTAACATACTTCAAAATTCCCAAACAAATAATAAAGCTATATAATCCATTGTCTCAAAGGCATTGAAAACTCAAATATTAAAGCTATATCAGCACCTTACATTTTATTTCTTTAGCTCCAACATTTAATGATAAAATCAATTCAATTTCCTATCCACATCATTCATCAACATGTTTTACTTAAAGAAATATAGTCATAACATGTTTTACTTAAAGATATTGGCATGCTACTAAATTTAAGAACACTTAGAGGAAATTGGTAAACGGAAACTAATGAAGAGTCTCAAAGGCATTGAAAACTCAAATATTAAAGCTATATCGGCACCTTACATTTTATTTCTTTAGCTCCAATAGTTAATGATAAAATCAATTCAATTTCCTATCCACATCATTCATCAACATGTTTTACTTAAAGAAATATAGCCATAACATGTTTGACTTAAAGATATTGGCATGCTACTAAATTTAAGAACACTTAGAGTTTATTGGTAAACGCAAACTAATGAAGAAAATTTTGGAGAAAAAAAGGACTGAAAGAAGAAGAAGATACCAGCGGAGAAGAAGAAGAAGAAGAAGAAGAAGAAGAAGAAGAAGATACCAGCGGAGAAGAAGAAGATACCAGTGGAGAAGAAGAAGAAGAAGAAGATACCAGCAGAGCCGCGGATCGGGCGAGGGCACGGGGCTCGGGCGGGCGACGGCACGGAAGCCGCGGATCGGGCGAGGGCACGGGCACGGGCGAGGGCACGGGAGCCGCGGATCGGGCGAGGGCACGGGCACAGGCGCACGGCGGCACGCGATCGCCGATCGGGGACTCAGCGGGAGCAGCAGCGGCGGGCTAGGGCTAAAATGAGAGCGTGGACTGGAGTGCTTTCCTCTATTACGCCCCCACGAAAAACCGCGGAAAATCACACCCGGGCACGTGCCCGGGTGTGTCCAAACCTAGGTCCGCCCCTGGTCGTGCCGGTTGTGTAAATCTAGAAAGCGTGAATGCCTTTGGCGTTCAGAAAGCGTGAATGCTTTCTACTCGATCCCACGAAGAACATTGTGAAGCCATTCACTTTTTGTGTAAACCTAGAAAGTGTGATTGTTTTCTCCTTGCCAAGAAACTCGAAGTCAATTTTGTCCTGCCGCGGCGGCGACCTCCTTTTGATGATCGATGGGTTCTGATCTGAACAATTTTGACGGGAATGCATACCTCTTCCATTGCGGCAACGCACCCCTCATGCATGTTAACGACGTTGAAGAGGACGTAGGCGTCCTTGTCGACCATTCCTTATTGTGTTTTTGACATTAGATCGAACAACGGGCGGACAATTCTTGTTGATTTTTGTGTGAAGTGAGGTGGGCGATTTCTGGTTGGTCGAAATTATCGTTTGGTGTTCTAGGCAGATCTGCTGCGTAATCCGGAGTTTGGTGTTCTGTTTTTTGTTCCCTATAAATATGGTGACTCTCCTCCTCTTTGGAAAGAGTGAAAAAGGGGGTAAGGTGTGCTTTGATGTTGCTTGCGGTCTGATTCTTGTAACCACGAGTTGGTTTGCGGCCTGCTGATGGTCCTCGGGCGGACTTGTTTGTAGTCGATAAGTTCGGGTGGAGTGTTACGGAGTTTCGGCGAACTGAGCAAGTAGTCGCTGGCGAGTTGCATGAGGTTCTGTTCGATTGAGGTCGCTGGCGGTCTGGAAGTTTCTTGTGAGGCGACCTGGTGTTGTTAGTCACAGGCGAGCTGAGCAGTAGTGCAGAGTGGTGTGCCTTGAGGTCGCTGGCCTGGTTGCTGAGTTCGCTGGCGGACCAGTTTCATGTCGCTGACGAGATCGTCATCGAGTTCGTTGACAAGCTGGTTGTCTCTGCAGAGGTCGCCGGCGGTTTGTGCCTGACTGCTGCCAAGCTGAAGTTGTTTATGTTCTTTGTTTGATTTACTCTATACCATGTTATTTACTTCTGTTAATGTTCAGTATCTCGCAAAGGTTGCATTGCAAGTTGGTTGTCTTGTAGCTTGTCTTTGGTGTAATTGCATCGTAGCCGTTAATTGTGTATTGTTATTGATCAAAGTTATCTTTCAATGAAATTTCTAACAAATCTAACTTGGACGGCTCGGACCTTGTTCTCCTTGGCGGTGCAAAGGGAGCAAAGGGTGGTGGAGGCGTCCTTCTTAGCCCGAGGAGCGGAGACGGGCAAGCAAAAGTGTGACATGCTAAAAATCGGGCCGCGGGCAATAATTTTATGGATTCAATTAACAATGTGTGCTACAAACTATATATGAATTGTAGCTAAAAACATCATAAATAAAATATATGTAGTTTTTAGAAGAGACATTTGTAAGGCTTGCCTTCTTTGATAACCAAAAATAATATTCTTTTTAGTTTCATCGGTAAAATTTGTTTCTATAATAATTTTCATTTTAATAATATTTTATTATGATTTTTTCATAAATTTGATCTTATATTATCTATATATACTACTAGTGACAGGCACGGGTCTCCGGCCCTCGTGCCCCGCGCAACAGTACCCGGCTGCACCCCTACGGCCAATCGCAAAAGGACGTTGTCCCTGACATTACTTCGACCATCCAGCGATCGCTGCTCTCAAATTTTTTTAAGGATGATTAATAGTTTTATTTAAAAAATTAAAATATATATTTAAAAACAAAAATATATTTTAATAAAATTTAAAATTAATATAAAAATAAACGCCCCTCTCGCCTGTATGAACCATGCATCCTCATTCTCTTCTTTCTTCTCTCTCCTCTCTCCCTCACTCTCTCTCATAGTGAAAAAAATATATTTATTCTCTCTCTTTCTCTTTCCTCCATCCATGCGTCCTCTTTTAAAAAAATACAAGGATATTTTGAGTAGGCTAAATGTTGCACCAAAGACAACTTTTTCTTTATAATATAGTATAGATTATACAAGTGAAATTTTATCCTTGAAAAAACATTCATCTTTTCTATTCCATTCTCTTCATTTCAAAATTTGCAAGTTCTTATAATTTAATTTATTTTATTTAGATTAGATAAATATAAACAGATAATCATAATAATGTAATAATATTGGGAAAATAATATCGTTGGTCATAGGCTTGGAGGGTAGCGACGGGAAGGTTTGCGGCCACTTAAGATTCCATAAACATTGACGTGGCGTGGGCCCCTCTCCGTTTTGAGCATCTAGCGTGGCGTTCCTACCGGTTCCACGCGGCACGGCGGCAGTCTTATGCGCGACGCCGCAGAAAACAATAATTTAACTAAAAATAAATAAATGTATTTCTATTCATTTATTTGGATAGATAAATTTTTTTTTGTCTCTGTCGGTATTGGATAAATATTTGAATTGTATTGTGTTTAGATGAAAATTAACCGGCATCTAAATTTGTTCTAATTTATTAAGATAGAGGTTGGATTTCAATATATACATGATTTATGAGGTTCACTTCAATTTTTTAAGTCTAACCTAAAAGATTTTGATCAAGCACAAGGAGGAGAGTCAATTCGATCGAGCGAATCACACACACCAAGCCGCGGAGTCTCAATGATCCAAAAACACCCCGAAAGGGGAGCGAAGCCATTCGCGCATGCAAGCGTGAGCCGCGAGCATGTGCCCACGCAGGAGGCGTGCGCGGGGAAGCACGCCCCCGCGCGAGCGGCCAACCCGCGTGTGCACGCGCATCCCTAGAGCACGCGGCTGGCCCCTGTGCGCTAGCGCCTACACAAGAACGTGTGCCATACACAGGTGCGCGCGCCAGCGGCCACCACTGCCTTCAGCCACCACCAGTCACCGCCGTCACCGGACACTTTGCCCGGGCTTCCAGGACTGCCCGGGGGTCACGCCCGTCTTGTCATGAAAATTGGCGATACATGTAACCTGAATAGAGCAATGTAATTCGACAACTCAAGATCCAGCTCAACGCAATTACCAGTCGTGCCTCCAAAAAATTATAAAATGACCATGAGAACTTCATTTGAGGACAAGCAACTCCAAAGAATAGAGAGCTCTGAGATTTTCCCGCGAGAACGTGAGACTTAGATCGTTTCTCTGCTCCCTCTCTAGCGTGCACAATGTCCCGCACTCACTTGGACGCTTTTGTGATCTCGGGAGAAGACACTGGAAAGCGCTCCCGCGGATACTCGTGCAAAGACATTGCAAGGCTTCAAAGACAACATTTTCTACGAGGACTTTCTCATGCAAGTTTTGAGCACTTAGTTTATTTTGCGCTCTTTTGGCATTCAAAGCTTGTAACAGAGAGGTGACCTGTCACCCTTCGATCGAGAAGACTCTCAATACTTGAAACTCAAAGTTAAATAGTGGATTTTGGTCGGGCACTGTTTCGGCCACTTAATTTTTCACCCTTTCCTGATTTTCCGCGGTAAAAAGTCTTTTGTCCTGCTGGATTTTCATTGACTTATTGTGCGTCTGATCCTCCTCAGAACTAAGACACGGTCTAATTCTCTAAACTGCAGGAAAATCGGGTGATCCTTAAGGCCGTAACAATGATTAATATCCATTTTTGAGAATTTTAAACCATGAAATATAAATTATATTATTTCTCAGTGGATGGGTCTACTACTACATTAATAAGTGTACCAAATACTATATGAATTTCTGGATATGCAATTATATTCTCATTGCATTTTTTGGGTTGTGGGAATCCACACAGGCACACACAGTATGTTGCTGAGCCCAGTCCGCTTCAATATAATTAAATCTATCGCTGCATGTGTGAGCATAAAAATTTGTACCACATATTATATGAATTTTGTCTTTTTACCCCTTGACTTATTCCTCATTGGCTCAGTTTGGCACCGTGGTGGCGGTCATGAACACAAGAGGTTAAATTGTCATCTGTTAACGTCCACCTAATTAAGAAACTTGATCCACTTTTTTGCAGACGAATGATATTTGTTAGATGATTCTTAATGAATGACATTTTTACTCATGCATTTACGACCGCAACCACCGTGTCAAACGGAGCCTAAGAATACCATGTACTATGTGAATTTCTCAAAATGAGATAAATTATATTCCTAGCACGTCTCTTAGGCTCCGTTTGGGGGGACCTATTTTCACCGGTCAAACGATTATGGTCACATGAACCGGACCTACCTATTGACTTCTTCTTTTTAGGAGGGCAATACTGCATATGTCAACATATTTAGGTGTGATATTCTTAACATGCTTAATTATTCATATGTATCCTTAGTTATTAAGGCTCAATTTGGCACAGTGACAGCGGCCATAAATGCATGGGTTAAACCATCATTCGTTAAGGATTACCTAACAAACATCATCCGTTTGAATATAGAAGTGGATGAAGTTCCTTAGGTGGACGTTAACGAATAACAATTTAACCCTCATGTTCATGACCGTCACCATCATACAAAATGGAGCCTAAGGCTGCGTTTGGGGGGACTTATTTTCACCGGTCAAGCGGTTACGACCGCATGTACGGGATCTTAATTAAGGTCTGATACATGCGGTCGTAACCGCTTGACCGGTGAAAATAAGTCCCCCCAAACACAGCCTAAATTGAATCGATTATACTTTTATTTATTTTGGATCATGCAATATACAAGCAATGAACTATAGGTATATATGTTTATGATCTATATTAAGTGCACAATTAATACAATATAAATTTGTCACTGCAGAATTTCATTTTCAATTTGTCTTTTCACCGGTAGGATCTCTAACTTTTAACGCGTGACTTTTTGTTTTATTTGGGTGAGGCTAGGGTTGTTGGGGTTGTGCAACACTTCCGGTCCTCTTGTTTCTCACACCGGGTTCGCCCACGTGAGCTTAGAGAAATCGAAGTGTGATCCCCCCTCGACATCTCCGGGACCCACGACAGCGGGGGTCCGGGGGCGGCAGCCCCCGGCGGAGGTCCCGCTGACGTCGACCGGCGATCGTCGACCGGCCCTTTGGTTCGACGATCGACGATCGTCGACCGGCCCTTTGGGTCGACGATCGGGGTCGCGATCGTCGACCGGCCTTTTGGGTCGACGATCGACGGTCGTCGACCGGTCTTGCTTGGTCGACGATCGTGGTTGCCGGCAGACGTTTATATACGTTGTTATTTTCCCGATTTAGGGATACGGATTCATTGCAGTCTGTGGCGGCGGATTCTTTTGGAGGCGATACGAGGTATCTCGTTGAGATCGATCCAGAAGGTATTCTTCTTTGGTTTTCTTGTCCAGAAGAGAGGAGAAGAGGTAGGATCGGATTGGATCCTTGCAACCTTTGTAATCTGTTTCTTTTTGGGGAATACAAGAAGGAAGAAGAAGGGGAGAGAGGACGTAGCCCGGTTTTGGGTGAACCTCTGTAACATCTTGTGTTTGTGACTGCTCTGTTTTTTGTTCTGTGTTTGTTATTCGATTTTCGGATTTCTGCTTCTCGGCACCCCGGATTTCCTACAAGGGTATATCGGGTCCGGGGGAGGTAAAGTGCAGGAAATCGGACGGACGAGATCCATTGCACTTTACCGTAAAGTGCAATCTAATGGATGCGAGTGCGTTGAGATGCGTGCACATCTCAACGCACATATCTCAAAGCAGTGCGCGAGAGATCAAAACGTGCACGGATCTCGGCGCGAGCTGACTTGCACTCGCACACGTCAGATTTCGTGCACTGCACGGTGCAGTGCATTTCCTGCACTGCACCACCCCCGGACCCAGGGTATATCATTTTGCCTATATATTCTGGTTCGATCTCGTGGCAAAACCTAAGCACAAAATCTTCAATCAATTGGTTATAGGTATAGAGTTCATGCATGATCAATATGATAATTCTTGATGAGTAGTCCATTGAGAGAGCCTATTATGCACCGACATTATGGCTCCGTTTGGCACAGTGTTTCGGTCATGAACATGGGGTTAAATTGTCATTCGTTAACGTTCACTTAAAAATTTTCATCTATTTTATGCTCAAACGAATGATGTTTATTAGCTGATCATTAACAAATGACGGTTGAATCATGCGTTTACAACCGTCACCACAATGCCAAACGGAGCCTATGTTAAATTCTATGTGCTATTTATACACTCAAGTGACAATAGGTATATGTAAGTGTTCTTGTACACCATACTGTATGAATTTCTCATGGCGGGACTACATTCTCAATGTGTCTTTTCATTTGATTGGAGCATTTTTATATTTTTAGGACACATTTTTTTATTATTCTTTGATATCATGTTAGAATCAAATCTTAAAAGCTACAATAGTTTGATTATTGGGATGAGTGTCCAGTGTCAATATTAAGTACTCAATACTGATGTTGTTCCCCTAAAATCTATATAAGACCAATGCTAGTAACCCGCGATTAAGATCGGCTCACTGACCTTATGGGATCCCGCTACAACCAAAAACACAACCCCTATGTTTGGAAATGATACCACTGCACTTGAAATGAATGTTCTTCCAACATAATTCCAATTGCCTTTTTATCTTTATTCATCACTTGTAATAAATGTTGGGCGTTTATATTGGCACTCTCTATATGACTATTGGCAGCCCAAAGATAATAGCAGCCCAAAAAATGGCTATTGACAGCCCGATGGATATTGGCAGGCCAAAAATTAAGTTTTTAAAAGAAAAATTTAGGAAAAGTGTACAACATGAAAGTTGTAGATCTCGACGAGATCTACAACTTTTATGTTTGATACTTTTTCTAAAAAAGTCATATAGCAGACCTATTTTTCAAAAGGCGTGGAATCCGGGCGGAACTCGTATAATTCCGTCTGGATTCCGCGCCTTTTGAAAATAGGCATGCTATAGTTTATTTTTAGAAAAAGTGTTCAACATAAAAGTTGTAGATCTCGTCTAGATCTATAACTTACATGGTGAACATTTTTTCTAAAAATATCATATAGTAGACCTTTTTTCAAAAGACACGTGTTCTGTGTTTTGCGCTGCTATTAGCCGCCATTATATGCGTGTTTTTTATTACTTTGCTGTGCTACCAATAGCCAAAGCAGAGCTGTCAATATAAATGCCCTAAATATTCTGCCAACATTATTATATATTCGAAAATAATGTCATAGTTTTCTTAGTATGAAATTTTGGTGTTCGAAATTCAATGTTAGTACGTCCAGCAGGCATGCAAATAAAACCCGTTAGGCCCTGGTCGGGTCCAGGTCCAGTGGGCCCATGCCATCTTGCTCCCAGGCCTTAGTCGGGCCCAGCTAAAATCAGGCAGACCCAGACCCTTCATTTGGGCTTTTTTGCACCCAAAAGTCCGATCCACATCCATTAAAAGATATATTGCAAAACTAGAAAGGGGAACTCAGCCATCAGACTAAAATCACCGGCGATCTCTCCCACTACGATCGCCGGCGCTCTCTCCGACACGATGATAGGCCCTGGTTAGACCTATAATCAGCAAGGCGGCGCCGGGAGGCCGCCGGAGGTGGAGAAGAGAAAGACTAGAGAGAGAGAGAGTGAGAAGATAGAGAGAGTGAGAGAGAAACAAGAAATACTTTATTCATAAATCCATCCTTAACCCTAATTACAGGATAATCCTCCTTATATATGGAGAGAAACGGTCATATGACCGTTAGGAGCTAATCTAACAAAATGGAAATAATAAAATACAATTAAATGGAAAAAAAGGCAGCTGTTGGGATGCTATTCAGCGATGAGGATGTTGCCTGTTGATGCCTGCTGATTTCTCTCCTACTATTGATGGCAGAAGACCACGTGCAAGCAGCATCTTTCTTTTTGCTGAAGGGTTTTGCTTATGCCAAGTGTCCGCATCTGGGTTGTCCTTGTTAAAAAGGCTGATGGCTTTGATATTGCCATGTGTCGCAATCTGGACGGTCCAAGCTATAATCTGAGCTGACACGTGTCGGCATCCCAACAATACTCCGCTCTTATAAAAGAGATCGATGTCCTCATCGATACATCCGCCGTCGTTGAGGGGTTAGGGTTTCTGCGAACAGCGCCTATGCAAAGCTGAAGGAGGAAACAGGGACGCCATGGAGGTTGACGAAGCCTGATGATGAAGCAGAATAAGAGCCGGTAAACCTACTTCCACCGGCGGCGTCATGGAGGACTTGGTTGATATGTATGGTACTCCTGTCTACTCCTCTTCAGGAGGCCGAAGCGAGTGAGGATGATGGCGAGCTGAGCGTTTTTTCTGTTGCTTCCACGTTGTGGGTAGGAGATCCGTGATTACTGCGTCTGGCGCCTTTGGCGTAGGATTATTAGCCGCTTGCTGTAGGTCTGTAGGTAGAGAGTCGAGGTCCTCCCAGGTACTATCTTCGGGTGGAAGATCCTTCCACTGGACCAGTCCCTGCCGGATCGGTAGATTGTTTCGGATAATCTGCCGCAGATCAACCACGCAGAATGGAATATGCACCGGCATATTCTTGTGGCTCTGTTTTGGTAGGGGCGTAACCCGTGGGTTGTTGTCACTTTTGAACGGTTTCAATAATGATACATGGAACACCGGGTGGATTTTGCAGTCAGCTGGCAGCTTAAGTCGGTACGCCGTTTGACCGACTACTTCTGAGATTTGGAAGGGACCGTAGAATCGGAGAGCCAGTTTCCGGCAACTCATACGCTTGAGTGAGAGTTGCCGATATGGGTGGAGTTTGAGAAGAACCCAATCATCTAGTTGAAAAGTTTTCTCGAGTCTGTGCTTGTCTGCAAATATTTTCATTCGCTGTTGGGATAGTTGTAGATGTTGTTTGAGCTGATTGAGGATTGTGTCCCGCGTCTGAAGAGTTCTGTCTACTGCTTCATTCCGACTGGTGCCTGCACAATAAGTAAGGAGCCCAGGGGGCAAGCGACCGTATACGGACTCAAAAGGAGTCATACCGGTCGCTGTGTTTAGAGTAGTATTAAAATGAAATTCTGCTAAGCTTAAGTAATTAGACCATTTTTTGGGGTGCTCATGGGCGAATAGTCGTAAATATTGTTGTAAACTACGGTTTGTGCGCTCTGTTAAACCGTCTGTTTGGGGATGGTATGCGGAACTGTAACTTAATTTGGTCCCCTGTAGGGTGAATAGGTCCGTCCAAAAATGGCTCAGGAAAA
Organism: Platanthera guangdongensis; assembly: GCA_039583875.1. Classification (NCBI taxonomy): domain Eukaryota; kingdom Viridiplantae; phylum Streptophyta; class Magnoliopsida; order Asparagales; family Orchidaceae; genus Platanthera; species Platanthera guangdongensis. Next base: position 46,379,565 of record CM077163.1, on the reverse strand, counting down.
CTGTGTCGCGGTCCGAAATGATGGATGTAGGGATGCCGTGGAGTTTGCCCACGGATTCCCAGAATGCTGCTGCAGCATTCGGAGCAGTTAGGGGGGAAATCAGAGCTGCAAAATGAGCCGCTCTGGAGAGCCTGTCAACTATGACCATGATTATGGTGTAGTTGTTGGACTTAGGTAAGTGGGTGATAAAGTCCATAGTTAAGTCTGACCATATCTGGTCTGGGATAGGCAAGGGTTGAAGTAATCCGTAGGGTAGATGATTAGATGGTTTTGCCTTTTGACATAATTCGCATTGGCTGATATAATCGGATATATGTTTGTTAACCCAGAAATCGGCGATCCTTCCCAAGATGGCCAGCTGGCTCATCGTGACCCTTAGATTATCCCTTTCGATCGCGATGGGTCCCAGCGTAGGCGGACAGTCTTCCCTATCCGCCTAGGTCTCCTAGCAACCGCGTGCCCTGCGGGACGGCGAGCTATTCCCATGGCTCACCCTCGCGGGACATGCGGTTAGGTCCGCTAATCGTGCAGTCTTTTCCTTGCAGGAGTCCGCCAACAGCAGTACCAGTAGCGGCCTCCTATTTCTCCCAAGGGGCGGTGGTCTCCTACCGCCGTCCGCCGAGGACGCCCGCCTGGGGCGACCTCCCTGCTGCCCGAGGGGCGGCGGCCTCCTGCCGCCGTCCGCCGAGGCCGCCCACCCCGGGCGGCCTCTGCCCGTCAGCCGGGCGGACTCCACCCGGAGTCCGCCCAGGCCGCCCGCTAGGGGGCGGCCCCGGCTCCTGCCGGGCGGACTCCCCCTGGAGTCCGCCCAGGCCGCCCGCTAGGGGGCGGCCCCGGCTCCTGCCGGGGTACCTGGACCCTTGTTCCTCCTCCCTTCGGCACAGATGTTGTTGGCTGTCGCTGGGTCTTCGTGGTGAAGTTTCTACCGGATGGCCGTGTGGATCGTTATAAGGCTCGCCTGGTTGCCAAGGGTTTTACCCAAACTTATGGGATTGATTACTTTGACACTTTCTCTCCCGTGGCTCGTCTCAGCACTATTCGGGTTCTTCTCTCTGTGGCTGTCAACAGGGATTGACCCATCTCGCAGCTAGATGTTAAGAATGTCTTCCTCTATGGTGATCTGCAGGAGGATGTTTACATGGAGCAACCTCCTGTGTATGTTGCTCAGGGGGAGACACGGGTATGCCGGCTAAAGAAGGCTATCTATGGCCTCAAACAGAGTCCTCGTGCCTGGTTTGACAAGTTCAGTGACATTGTTGCGGCCATTGGTTTTACAAGAAGCTCAGCAGATCACTCCTTGTTTGTTCGGAAAACCGCCTCTGGTCTTGTTGTTCTTGCGGTTTATGTTGATGACATTCTTCTTACTGGCGATGACCAGGATGAGATATTGATGACCAAGAAACACCTTCGTCAACATCTGGTCACAAAGGATATGGGCTCCCCGAAATACTTTCTGGGAATTGAAATCTCTAGAAAGCCCAACTCCATGGTCCTTTCACAACGGAAGTATGCTCTTGATCTTTTAAAGGAGGCAGGACTGACTGGTGCTAAACCTGCACGTTGTCCTATGGCTGTTGGAGAAGACAAAACTTGGACAGATGACTCACCTCTTCTCTCCGATCCTACGAGATACCGGCATCTGGTGGGCAAGCTCATATATCTCACGGTAACCAGACCCGACATCTCTTATGCTGTTGGCAAGGTGAGCCAGTTCATGCAAGCTCCGAGGGAGTGTCATCTACAATCTGCTCTGAGGATATTAGAGTATATTAAAGCTGCTCCAGGGAAAGGACTCTTATTTCAGAAAAATGGTCACCTTAGGGTTGAAGCGTACTCTGATTCAAGCTATGCGGATGACAAAGGGGACCGCAAATCGACTTCAGGTTTCTGCACATTTGTTGGAGGCAATCTTGTGAGTTGGAAGAGCAAGAAACAGTCTGTCGTTTCCAGGTCCAGTGCAGAGGCGGAATATCGTAGCATGGCATCGACTACATGTGAGTTGAAGTGGTTGCGGGCTCTCATGCTTGACTTAGAAGAGGTTTACAACTATCCTCTTCCTATGTTCTGTGACAATAAGGCCGCGATACACATTTCCAAAAATCCGGTCTTTCATGAGAGAACAAAACACATAGAAGTCGACTGTCATTTTATTCGGGAAGAAATATTGAAGAAACAGATTTGCACTCCATTTGTTACTTCCGACAACGAGTTGGCAGATGTCTTCACCAAGCCGGTGTCCGCTTCCTTTTTCCACATCTGCGACAAGCTGGGCATGATCGATATATATGCTCCAGCTTGAGGGGGAGTGTTGAAGTTGGTGACCGGGCGGTCTGGCGGTTTGTCTTGGCGGGTTGAAGACCGCGCGGTCTGGCGGTTTGTCTCAGCCGGCTTGGAGGCCGGGCGGTCTGGCGGTCTACTCTGGCGGTCTCTCTTCCTCTCTGGTGGTAGCCGTGCGGTTAGCCCTGCTATCTAACCGCGCGGCTTGTGCGGTTTGTTTTGTATAGTCCGCTTAGTCCTGTAAATTTTAGTCCCACATCTCTTATTTGTATTCTCTCATCTCTCCTCCATTCTATATAAAGGAGGGCATACCATTGTAATAGATACCTTTTTTTGGATAATAAAGTTTCAATTATTCAAAAGCTTATCCGCTTGTTCTCTACTTTTCGCTTCTTTTCGCTACTTTCTAACAAACACCACGATTAAGGTAAAATGTAAGCACGACGTAGTGCCTCATACATGTATTTTCAAGTGACTTTACATATGCTGGGGTGCATTGAAGAAGGGATTCATGGATGGTAGCAGACCGATCATAGGTTTGGATGATACTCACATTAAAACAACTGCCGGTGTAGTACTATTTTGTGCAGTCAGCATTGATGATAACAATAACATGTTTCATGTTGCTTACGTTTATGTTTTGATGAAAAACACCAAGACTTGGGAATGGTTTATTACTATCATTATGGTAGTTACTGTTATAGTTCTTATGTAATATTTGGAGAACATTGAATCTTGCTGCTGTTAGCTGTAATATTATAGTTCTGCTACAATATTTATAGTTACTGTTGTTAGTAAACTGCTGGAGAACATGGAATGCCAGATAGTTGTTGCTGCTGCTGCTGTTGGATGCCAGATATTTGCTTTCGGAGAACATGGAATGCCAGATATTTATAGTTGCTATTGAATGCAAAGTTCTGGAGAACTTGGATAGTTGCTGTTGTTATCTGTAACTATTTATTTAAATCTGCTACAATATTTATGTAATATTTCGACGTGGAATCCTAAAAATATGTATTTGTGAAGCTTGCTGTAGAATGATAAAAATGATTCTGACTACATATTTACAACCAAGATCGGAGAACAAAAAATGTTAACTATTTAGGTTATTGATTATATAAATACATATTTTTAGGTGAATCAGACTACATAAATTCATTCATCATCCAAATCTTGCTGTTAGCTGTAATTATTTATATAAATTTGATAGATTTGCACGTGGAATCTTGCTACAGAATGATAACTTGAATGCCAAATGCCAATTATAGGAGTGTGCAAATAGCCATACAAAAAATCGGGGTGCAAAATGCCAATTTTAAAAATTCGGGGCACAAAAACACCGGAGAAAATGCAAATATGGACCGAAATTCTCCTACAATTTAAGCCTAGGGTGCAATGTCAAAGGAAATGTAAATGGGTGGTGCAAAGTGCCATATTTAATATTTTGGGGTGCAAAGTGCCAAAAGGGTGCAGATTGAGGGTGCAAAGTGCCAATTTTCTTTTTCCATGTATACTTCCATACTGGACCTCTGTGTTCTTCCCCAGAAATCGAGCGCCTCTAGGGTTCGCTCGCAGCCTAAGCAATTCCTCATCAAAAGCTAGGGTTTTTATTCCATTGGAACTCACTTCTCGGCACGTGCTGTTTCCGAAGCATCCATTCTCACTTTCGCCGTCTCGTCTACCCGTCTCCGTAGTTTCTTTCTTCTGAAAACAGTCTTAGTCCAGCTCAGGTGATCATGTTTTAGATTTATATCAGGTGCTAATTTGTGCATCATGTCAACAAATTTGAGTCAAAATATTATTTGTAAGCTGATTACTGTAGTAAAAGATGGAGATGGATCCAATTTTGCGTTTCTAATATTATCTCCGTCCTTTGAATGAAGAAGACAATATTTATAAAATGTATATATTTTCTAGAAATGATATTAGTTTGAAATTTAAGTTTATTACTGATGTCAAAAGATAACAATGTAGCTCTTGAATTTATAAGATTTGGATAGCTCAGAAATCTGAGTTCCATGATTAGTTGGAAGGTTTATTCTAAGTCCAAAGAATGCATTGCCATTTTTGGTGGGAAAGGCTAGTCACACTAAGGACTAGTGTACTATTTCATACTGACGACAATGTTTATGTTCATCGTCTAAAAGGACCTTCACTTCACTTGGAAGATCCTCCGCAAAACAAAAGAAGTCTTCTAGCACAATGGCCAGTTGACACAACAATCAGTGACACCGTTCACAATATGATATCCATGCTCAATCTTATAGCCCAACAGTCGGGAGACCCGACCTCTAATCTCTTCTGCCTGACCCATTGTGTTGTCCAAGCAAGCCGAGGAGCCCCAAAGCCATTGAATCACGATCAAGGGCGCAAAAGACAAAGCTCGACTTCAGGGCGGGGTACCACCAGATCCGTGTTCGACCGGAGAATGTACCCAAGACAACATTTCAGACGCATGATGAGCACTACGAGTTCCTAGTCATGCCCTTATGGCTGACCAACACACCGGCCACCTTCCAAGCTACCATGAACATCTTCTGAGCGGTACTCCGTCAACACGTCCGTGTTTTTTTTGATGATAGTTTGGTGTATAGCTCAACTTGGCAGGAGCAATTATGTCATGTTCGCCGCACGCTTGAGACAATCTGACGACATCATCTCGTCCTCCACCGCAAGAAGTGTTTGTTTGGGGTGACCACGGTCAGCTACTTGGGCCACACGATCTCAGCCTTGGGCGTGGCCATGGACGACGACAAAATTCAGGCCGTCCTACACTGGCCGACCCCCACCTCCCTTTCGGACATCCAAGGTTTTCTGGGCCTCACCGGTTACTATCGACGCTTCATTCTGGAGTACGACACCTTGGCGCGGCCCCTCACACTGCTACTCAAATTTTCTAAGGGGCCTTTTGTGTGGACTCCTGCTGCCATGTCCGCCTTCACCGACCTTACGACGACTCTTGTAAATGGCCCAATTTTGGCCATGCCCGACTTCAATCAACCTTTCATTGTGGAGTGCGATGCCTCGGGCATCGGGGTGGGTGTGGTACTCATGCAAGGCAGCCTCCCCATCGCCTACTACAGCCAAGCATTCTCCACCGCCATCCGAAGCCGCTCAACGTATGAAAACGAGCTCATGCGCTTGTCCTGACAATGCAACATTGGCGGTCATACCTCTTGGGCCGACCCTTCATCGTCTGCACCGATCATCATAGCTTGCGGTATCTCATTCAGCAGAAGATCGCCACACCGACACATCAACTTTGGGTAGACAAGCTCCTGGGGTACGACTTCTCCATCGAGTTCCGCCCGGGGAGCACCAACCGAGCGGCGGACGCTCTCTCCCAACAGGCGCACTCCTCGGAACTCGGGGCCATCTCCCGCCCGGTCTGGGAGGATGCCACAGAGATTCAGCACGACGTAGAGATGGACCCACACCTTGCTGCCGTTCGTACGACCCTCATCGCCGATCCAGAAAACCACCCCCTTACTCCTTGGTGGGAGGTCGATTATTCTACCGGGGCTGCTTAGTGCTGCCCGCGTCCTCACCTCTCATTCTGCGCCTCATCGCCGAGTTTCCTGCTACTCCAACCGGGGGCTACGCTGGGGCTTTCTGCACCTACCGACGTTTAGTGGCTTCGCTGTACTGGCCGCACATGTTCGAGCAAGTCAAAGCCTATGTGGCCGCCTGTCTTCCATGCCAGAAGGCGAAGTACGAGGCTATGTATCCCGCCGTGCTACTTCAACCGCTACCGATCCCACCTTATTTGGGAGGACATTGCGATGAACTTCATTACACGCCTCCCCCGGTCCAACGGGTTCGACTGCAACCTCGTCGTAGTGGACCAGCTCTCCAAGTATGCATACTTCATTCTCCTGCGACACCCGTATACGACCGCGGGGGTGGCCGACAGTTTCATCTTCGGGGTCGTGCGCCTCCATGGGTTTCCGCGGTCGATTGTGAGCGATCGCGATCCCCTCTTTCTAAGCAGTTTTGACATCCCTGTTTTGCCTCCAGGGGACACACCTCCGCATGAGCTCCGCCTACCACCCACAGACGGATGGCCAATTCGAAGTCCTAAATCGTTGTTTGGAAACTTACCGCGGTTGTTTCATCGGCGAGAGACCGGGCACTTGGGCCAAGTGGTTGAGTTTGGCAGAGTACTCGTACAACACCACCTACCACCAGGCCGCGGGAATGACTCTGTTTCAGTCTGACTACGCACAACCACCACCAGATGTCGTGCGACATTTACCCTGGGAGTGCCTCGTGCCGAATTTGGCCATCCACCTCCAATATCGGGACATCATTCTAGACAGTCTCAAGCATCACCTTTGTCGGGCCCAGGCGAAAATGACATCTTTCGCCAACCGCAAACGTCAGGACCTCTCTTTTCTTGTCGGCGCGAAGATCTTCATCAAGCTCCATCCTTACCGCCAACTCACGGTCGCCAAATGCCCGTTCCGAAAAATTAAACCGCGTTTCTTTGGGCCGTTCGAAGTCGTGGCCCGGATTGGCGCTGCGGCCTATAAGATACAACTACCCGAGGGAAGCCAGATTCACCTGGTCGCCCACGTTTCTCAGCTTCGCCGCGTAGTGGGTGATCATCCGACGCCAGACCGCATTCCAATTGATCTTGACTACGACGCCGCCCCCATCTATTCAGACAACATTCTATACCGCCACCATTACCTTCCCGGAGACGCGACCCCAGAAGAGATCCTTATGGCGTCGCGCCACTGCCCCCTGAGAGGGGCCAACCGGCTTCTGCGAGATGATTTCCGCTGCCAATTTCCCGACTTCTGCCTTGAGGACAAGACAAATTTTCCAGATGACGACATTGTTACGGACATTCACGACGAGGTGCTTCCATGACGGGTCTACAAACAACGGTCTAAACATGAGACGAAGACGGCGGACGGGATTGGCGCCGATGAGGAGGAACCACCAGAATTAGCGGGGCCGACCAATTACGAAACAGAATATTTAGTTCCTCATGTGTGTTTGCTGTTTTAGTAATTGTTATTTTGGTATGTTGTTATTGTTATGTTGATATGTTGCTATGTATGGACCCCCTCCCTCTATATAAGGGGATGAATGTGTTTTGTAAGAGCATCTTGGATGTGATATGAAAAAGGGTTGCTCCCTTGTTTCTTCTCTAACCCTAGCCTCCTTCCTCTCCACCTCTCCCTGCTGGCTCTTCCCCTAGTCCAGATTTCTTCTCAACCATAATACAAGTCTTGGAGATCAGCAACCCCCGACCAACAAGAAGTGGGCAGGAAGAAAGAAAATTGTGACATAACTTCCAAATAATGCAACGAATCCGGGGAGGAAGTGAAGACTTCCAAATTGCCTGGGGCTCGGAGCCTGTGCAACGCATAGAGGTTAGTGGACGGAACAAATAACAAAAACGAAGGCTTGCACCCCTCACTCCAAGAATCTTTCCCCAGAGTCTATTGATGAAAGAGCGATGTCAGAGGGTGAATATGATGACATTGGGCATTTGTCTTTTTAGCATTGGGCAGACACTGGAAAATTTAAGCACATATTCTGAAGTGTAGTGTAATGAAGACTTCTATGATTTTGGCGTCACATATTTGATGGACAAAAACCATAGACTTTCATGTGCCTTCTGGAAAGCATGAACAAAAAGTTGCTTCATACCCACTATACTTGTGGGGCGTAGTAGGGGACATTTTTTTTTTCTTATTTTAGCCTCCTTAGTTTGACACTGCATTGTATGAACAATATTGTCATCTTTTGTTATTATCTTTTATGTTGTTTGTTCTGACGTGGACACTATGTTGTTATTATCTTTTATGTTGTCATATTTATTGTTGTATGCTTTGATGCTAAGAATAATATATTCTTGTTGTGATATTGATAATGTTTAATGTCTGATTTTTAATTATTTATAATGCATGTTGTTATCAGAATATGTCTAGCGATGACTCTGAGAATTCCACGGAAGTGCACGAGATCACTAGAAAAAATTATGTTATCGCTCATCATCAAAATGTGATCGCAGCAATATGTTTGATCGCCAAACACACATCTTTGTTAAACCATCCAGTCCCATCCACGGCTTCAAAGCAAACAAGTGATAAATGAGTTGGAGAGCTAACAAGTTTTTAGTGAGTATAAGCAGGGGGTCGAGATGCAAGAAACATGCTTTGATAGTGCAGGTGATCTAGACGAGATGATCGTGCTACGTGTTATTATAGCGGATCAGTTGTATGAATGTAGAACACAGACCGAGATGACGAGGGTAACTGGTTGGAGAAACATGTCTATTTCATGACATAAATATTATTTTTGTGTTGGGTATTGTATTATGAAAAAAATGTTTTTTTTAATATTTTATGGGTGGTAGTCATTTTATTTAAAAAAATTCACTGTAAATTTCGTTTTGTTTCGATCAACTTTTCCAAAACTCTGTTCTACAAACTTCTTTTCACACAAACAATTTTTTTAATAAAACTTCGCTTTCAAAAAACAACTTTTCTCAAATTCCATTCCCTATCAAGAGCTTTTTATCAACAACCATCCAACCAAATAGAGCCCAACCCTTTGTAGAAAAAAATCGTCACAGTTAAAGGGAGTCATATTTGTGAGGTTGGTTCAATGTGAGCTTATAAGAATTGCTCTCCATTATGCTTTAATAATAGCTTGTTCTTCTTGCTCGACGATATAATGAAATATCCCAACTGTTTGAGTCCGTTTTATCAATCAAAATTTTTCATGGCTAACTGCTGTCTCGGATGTTGAATATATTTTTGATAAATCACTTTGAACAACTATTTTCCCGTGTTATTTTAGATCCACCTTTCCCTTTCAATTCCTTCTTGGTTAATTTCATTTGCTGATCTATGAATTAACATTCCTGTGATTTGGGCTTCTCATCAGATATTTTTAAAAAATGGTGTTTTTGGAAGTTGAAATGCAAGGAAACGTGGTCGTCCATCCAGATCAGCTCGACTCCAAAGGGCTTCTGCTTCGTAAAGGCATAATCCTCCGTCTTCTTGAAGACATCGCGTGCAGGAAGGCATCGCAGGAGCACGGATATTACATTGCCGTCACCGCCCTAAACTCCGTAGCTGAGGGTCGGGTTCAGGAGCTCACAGGTGATGTCGTCTTCCCAGTTTCCTTCAACTGCATCACCCTCAAGCCCTCCAAGGGGGAGATTCTTCTAGGCACAGTGGATAAGGTTTTGAGGCATGGCATATTTCTGAAGTCTGGGCCAATAGAGAACATTTTTCTGTCAGAGAAGAAGATGGAAGATTACAAATTCGTCATGTCAGAAGAGCCCAAGTTCATCAATGACAGGCAGCAATCCAGAATGGAAAATGGCTCCAGGGTCAGGTTCAAAGTTCTTGGGATTAAGTGGATGGAATGGGATAGAGGCTTCCAGATGCTTGCGACCCTTACTGGTGACTTCCTTGGGCCTATTTGAGCCTATACATTTATCTTGATGTCGGCTTCGCCCTGCTTGCTCTTCTCCTCTGATCAATGATGTTGTTTCTATGTTTTGTCATCGAGGAGGGCTTGAACTGGTGGTCATGTAACTGTAGTGGTGCGCATTTATCACAATGCAAACCTTCATTTGGGTGTCTTGAGACTATTTTTGAGCCAGGTAAGGTTTCTGTAACCGGTTGTTTTTGTGTGCTTTTCATGATTTCTTAGTAGTTATTGTGATGCCCTAATTTAGAAAGATTGATGAAAGTAATCTGTTTTCTCTTGAAATTGACTCAAAAAATCAAGGCCTTTAAGGTTAAATCAATGATATGATTGATCTGACTGTTCTGAAGATGTAGAAAGACCTGATTGAAGATCAGAGATCATATTTCAATTAAAAATACTAGTGATCCTATGCTGGTCTCCCAGAATTTATAAATTTCTTCTTCTATATAAGCATATATAGACTTCCTCTGCTTCTATATATACTTTTTCTCCTTCTATATATAGGCTTCTTTTTTTATACATGTTTCTACTTCTATGTAGACACACACACACACACACACAAATCAAATATAGAACTTAATTTTTCACATCTAATTACTTAAATTTTGAATTATTTATGCTAAATAAATAATTTTTTCTTGACCTATTATTTTAGGTGATTGTTAACCGCACTTCTCATATGACAATCCACACCCCATTTTTATTTTAAATTTTTTTTCTAAAACTTTACTCGCACCCCATCTCCCTCATTTTGTGGAAGCTGCACTCCATCTTCATCTTCACCGAGCTGCTTATGTCTCCGGCATCTTTCTCGTCTCATCTTACTATATTAGTTGTCTTACACACATCAATAGGGAATATTTTCGGGTGCGTAAAAAAATATCGGGGTGCGGCAAGAAAAAAAAACGGGATGCGGCTATATTTTTGTGTTGCGGTTAACAATGAGGTGCGAATAGCTAAAACTGGGTTGCGGTTAACAATCGCCTTATTTTATGACAAGTTGAACGTTCATGAAGATCACATTCATATTTATTTGTAGGATAAATTTCAATTTTGGTCTGCATCTTATTGCTCTCAAATAATTATATATGGGAAATTTAAGTCATTAAATACAGGAAATCCTAAACCTTAAATCCTTTATCACTTGCCAAAATTTGATATTATATTTTTCATATTGGAGATCATGATCCATAATTCTTTTCTTGTCAATGTTGAATTTTAAAATGTAATCAGCTGTCGAAAGTTCAACTGCCACTCAACGTTCAGCATTCATCGCCGCGCTTCTTCTGCTCTGTTCGGCACGGTGGCGGCGATCATGAACACGTGAGTTAAATTATCATTTGTTGACGTTCATCTAAGAAACTTCATCTACTTTTATGTTCAAACGGATGATGTTTGTTAAGTAATTCTTAACGAATGATGTTTTAATCCATACATTTACGACCGCCACCGCGATGCCAAATGGAGCCTTCATTTGGCGCTCGACAGTTTTTCCGCGTTCAACGGTTCCTCATTCATCGCTTGCATGGCGTCCAAGGACGAGTCTTCAACATCGATCCTCACTCAAGGACAGTAACGAACGGTGATTATCAATCACTCTTTGCCCCGCCACTTAACCAACGTTCATCGGGCAATCTCATATGTATATAAATATGTTCTTTACCCTAACCCAGTGAGCCTTTCTGTTTCTTTTTGGAACAGAGCAGATGCAAGCCCAACAAAGGAAGAGTTCATATTCTCCCTCTCTTTCTCTCTCTCTAAAAGAAAAGGAAAAGAAGCATCTTTTCTCTAGTTTTTGCAGTTGTCTCCATTTTTTGATTTTGTTGCTTCATATTCAGCTAGCGTAAGAAAGGTTCGTCCCGGTGAACCACAACTAGAGCGGGGCCAACCCATGTTCTATGGGCGTGCCTGACAAGACACACATTCACCACCAAGCAAGGCGGCAATAGCGCGTTTGTGTAGCACAACCGAACTCGCTGCCGTGTAGGCGAGGTGAGTCCGGGCCAGTCCAACATACCCTCGGGCTCGTCTAGGTCAATGAGCAACAATTTATTGAAGACCCACATTATTATCTACAGATCGCCAGTGACTGGAAATAGAATTCTCATTAAGGTGGGAAGGGGCTGCCCGTGGACCATCTGGGATTGGGAATAGTATTTTGATTTAGGCGGAGGCCCCAACCCTCTGATGTATAAAACAAATATACTCGGAGAATGTTGTCTATAAATATGGCCCCGTAACATATCGGAGAAGGCAGATGCAGCCTCCCAGAGCTCGTACCTTTCGATCCTTTTCTCTGTGTCATCCGAGATGTCGAGCTCACTTCTGGGTTTAGGAAGGGAAATTCAAGAAGAGAGCTCTCTAGTGTATGACGGGACCTCCTCGCTGCAACTCGTGGGTTTGCGAGTAGACATTCTAATCTTCAATCAGTGAGGGTCAGCTCTAAGCTTGGAATATTCAGTCTTAAGCGTCTGACTGTGAGCTAAGTTACTCAAGCTACTCCCTCTTAGTTCGAACTTCATTGAACCAGTTTCACGTTTCAACACAAAGAGTCCACTGTTGTGTGATTGGATCTGGTAGTATGCATGATGGCATGTAAGTGTTTTGACTTTTCCTATGGGTCTGCATTTGCAGACATCTGATGTGCTCACCTGTCACCGTCGACTTGGTCATCCCTCTGTTGCTAAAGTGAGTTAAGTTCTTTAGGTGAGGTCAGACATTCAAGAAAGACACGGCGGTGGTGGTCATGAACATTGTTATGAACCGTCGTTCGTGACTGCTTGACCTCACTTAAGGAACTTCATCCACTTTTATGTTCAAAATTAGTTTTCCTTTCTCAGGGGCGGTCATAAACATTATCTTGTCAAATATACATTTTATGACGATGTCATTTTTTGTCCAGAGTCAACGGTGCAAAAACATTGCGCCAAACGGGGCCAAAAACTGTTTTATAACTACCGTACCACAATGCCAAAAGAGGCTAAGTCGCCATTTGGCATGACGTTTTTGCTCCGGTAAATTTGGACAAAAATGTCATCATCATAAAATGTATGTTTAGCACGGCAACGAGTATGACTGCCCCAAAAAAAAACTAATTTCAAACATAAAAGTGAATGTATTTTCTTACTTCGGTTGTGCCCGCCTGCAGAACGGATCGGGGGGGGGGGGGGGTGTGTAAAGTGCAACCTTGCATTTTACCGTGAAGTGCGGGCATCCAACGGCTCGCGTGGATGCCCGCACACATCTTAAATCGAGTACAAGCTAGTGAGAACCTGACAGCGACATCATCTCAGGGTCATTCTCCGACAATTACTTTCAACCTGCCACCGAGTGTCTTCCAGCCATGCCAACTAGTGAGAGCCTAACAATAGGATCTTCTCGAGGTCAACTGAAACACTTGTTTACTTTCAATCTGCCACCGAGTTCCTTCGAGCCATGCAAGCTAGTGAGAGCCTGACAACGAAATCATCACATGGTCATTTTCCGACAATTACTTTCAACCTGCCACCGAGTGTCTTCCAGCCATGCCAACTAGTTAGGCTCTCACTAGTTGGTATGACTGGAAGACACTCGGTGGCCAGTTGAAAGTAATTGTCGGAAAATGATCCTGAGATGATCTCGTTGTCAGGGTCTCACTAGCTTGCATGACTAGAAGGAACTCGGTGACAGGTTGAAAGTAATTCTCGGAAAATGACCCTGAGATGATATCACTGTCAGACTCTTACTAACTTGCATGACTAGAAGCAACTCGGTGCCTCCCAAACACCGAAGATACTACTTGATATTTTTGGATTAATATTCTCTCAATTTGGGGTTCATTTTATAATGTGAATACATTTCACTTAATTTAATGATACATAATTTTTCGATTAAACAAAAAAAAACAATGGACGTCTGACGCTAGATCTGGACCGTGAGCATGAAGAGGATCCTTTTCCGATATCGTTTTGGTCGCTCGCCCAACTCTGTTTTCCACCATTTCTTGTCGCAGTCGATTTTTTTTATATTTTATATATATATTTTTTATTTTCCGCTGTGCTTCACCTCCCCGAGCTCATCCCTAACTCCCTCGTCCTAAAATAGATTGGCGAAGCTCGTGCTGGATGATTACCTTTTTCGCTTACTCTAGGGCTGGAGTCGATGTCACAAGGAAGTAGGCAAGGGAGCTCGTCTTTCAACTTCAGATCGATGAGCGGCGGTGTTTTGGCTTCCTAGGCTAAGCTTCCGCGGCAATGCGATTCAGTTCCTTCAAGATTTTCGGAATCGACCAGTTCTGGAATCTCACATCTCACAAATTGCGAAGACGGCGCTTTGGTTTGATACATCGGTAAATAAGTACTTTAATGGCGGCGTAGGTTCTCGAGCTGATCTGGAGACGATCGGTGGAGGGAAGGTTGAGATATTCCCATTTTTTGAGGTCGCTGGGCAGTATCTACTGTTTCTTCCCGTTATTAATCGTGATTATGGAACATGTAATCGGTGGAAAGTTTAAGCTCGGAAGAAAGATTGGAAGCGGATCTTTTGGAGAATTATATCTGGGTAGGTCAAACTTTTACATACATGTATTCAGGAGCTAAATTTTACTCTTATTTCATCTCTAATTGTGTGGGCTGGCCATTTTACCCATGTTTTTTTTTTGTTTAGGTGTCAACATACTGAGCGGGGAGGAAGTAGCCATCAAGTTGGTAATCCCATTTTCTATTGTTGGAATTGTTGTTCTTTTCGTGAGATGTTTCTTCAAAGATTCCCATGGACTTAATATTTTGTGTTTGCCACAAGAAAGTAATGATCATTGAAAAACATTGTTGAATTAGGACTGCGTGTAAAATTTAAATAGTTGATTTAGTCATCAATTGCCTCCGATAGTTCAAAGTCGACATCTCCATTCAAAATAATTTATGTTTCTAGTTCAATCGAACAATCACATAACACTATTGATAGGAAGAAGGGAGAAATAGAGATGTAGGAAGAGAAACTAGAGAATTAGGGTTAGAGGAGAAGAATACCTTGAGATTCTATTGCTTGCCCACCAAGAGAGCCACCCCGGGTATTTATACCCGAGGTTGAGAGGGGCCGGCCGGCCCCTCCCCGTATGGGGGCTGAACCGGTTCGGTTCGGCCCCCATATCGCCGGTCTTCAATTAGAGTGGGAGGGGCTGAACCGGTTGGTTCAACCCCATTGTCGCCTCTGGATTACTTCCGCCTCCGCGTGTATTGACGCCCAAATAGACGGGATGCGTCCGGGGGTAACATTCCCTTCCCCATCAAGAACCAACTTGTCCCCAAGGTAATCGGCGTAAATCCCCCTGAACTCCAGCAAATCCACCCATGTGTTGTGCGCTGCGGTCATATTCTTCCACTTGACTAGTAGCTCTGGACGGTACTCCTCGCCGCGGTGCTTCCACTTGATCATCAGAATCTCCTCAGGTATCGGGCATAGCTCGCCCGTGCTTGTGGCCTCGGATAGGAGAGGGCTGGGTCGAACAAGGTCGCCGATCTTCTGCTTCAACAAGGAGACATGAAAGGTCGGCTGTATCTGCGATCCTTCGGGCAACGCCAACGTATAAGCAACAGGGCCCACTCGCCGGACAATCCGGAATGGACCATAGTAACGCGGTGGCAACTTCTGGTTTGACCGTTGGGCCACAGACAACTGCCTGTAGGGACGAAGCCTGTGAAAGACCTCATCCCCCACCTGGAACTCCCGTTCCTTCCGATGCTTATCAACATGCACTTTCATACGGTCCTGTGCTATCCGGAGATTCTCGCATAAAGCGACGAGTGTACGATCACGAAGTGAGCGGTCAACGGCGGGCAACGCCGTACTGCCGGCCTCATAACTGCTCAAGGTAGGAGGAGGACGACCGTACACGACCTCGAACAGAGTCATCTTGCTGGCAGAGTGGTAGGACGTGTTGTAGCAGTACTCGACCCAATGCAATCAACTCGTCCACGTGCGCGACTCATCCATAACATAGCAACACAGATATGTTTATACGCCTCGATTGAGTACCTTTGTCTGCCCATCTGTCTGCGGGTGGTGTGCTGTGCCAAAACTTAAAGAGGTCCCTTGTAAGTGAAAGAGCTCCTTCCAAAAGTTGCCGACGAACGTCGGGTCACGGTCCGAAATGATCGCCCGTTGTATGCCATGAAGTCGGACAATCTCACTGGCAAAAAGAGCGGCGACAGATTCACCGGTGTAAGGATGGTTCAGCGCTATGAAATGACAGTACTTGGACAACTTATCGACCACCATCGTCATGACTGACTTGCCCTGAGACTTGGACAACCCCTCAATGAAGTCCATGGACACCGTATCCCAAATCTGGTGAGGAATCTGCAATGGTGTGAGTAAGCCGGCTGGGGACGTGGTTTCATACTTCTGGCGCTGGCAAGTTTCACACTGCTGAACAAACAATTGGATGTCACGGCGCATCCCCTTCCAAAAAACATTGACCCGTGCTCGCTGGAGAGTGCAAAGAACACCGGCATGACCACCCGTCGGAGAAGCGTGGAACTCATGCATCATAACTGCCCTCCAGGAAGACCTCGAAGGAATGACCACGCGGCCTTGATAGAACAACCTGTCATTCTGCAGATGGTAGCCTGGAGTTGTCTCACGTGCCTGTCGAAGAGCCTCCACAATAGGTTGCAACTCGGGATCACGTTGTACCTCATCCTGTATCTCGTCAATGGAGTCAAGCAGTGGTGTAGTAATCTGAGCGAGGGCGCCCTCAGATAAGCGCGACAAAGCATCAGCAACTATTGTCCTTCTCGTGCTGGTAGGAGATCTCGTAATCATACCCTAGAAGTTTGGTCACCCACTTCTGTTGGAGAGGAGAAGAGACCCTGTTCCAAAAAGTGTTTTAAACTTTGATGGTCCGTCCGAATCTTGAAATTTCTTCCCAACAGGTATGGCCGCCACAGGGCCACCACATGAATGACTGCCAACATTTCCTTTTCGTATGTGGACAACCCCAGCGTCCTTGGAGCCAATGCCTTGCTGTAGAAGGCTATGAGCCGCCCTTCCTGCATCAATACAGCACCGAGCCCCACTCCCGACGCATCAGTCTCCACTACAAACTCTTTCGTGAAGTCGGGAAGCGCCAAGACCGATGTAGTCGTCATGGCCTTCTTGAGTGTTTGGAAGGTCTCCTCTGCCTCATCCTGCCAGAGGAAGGTGTCCTTCTGCAGCAACTGGGTAAGAGGCCTGACGATCTCGCCGTAGTCCCTCACAAAACAACGGTAGTACCCGGTAAGGCCTAAGAAGCTCCGTAGTGCCCGCACAGTCTGGGGCCGTGGCCAGGACAACATACTCTCAATTTTCCGGGGGTCGGCCTTGACGCCCTGAGCCGAGACTAAATGCCCAAAGTATTCCACCTCCTCCTGACCGAAGGAGCATTTGGACCGTTTAGCGTAGAGCTGGTTCTGGTGGAGGATGGAGAAGACTTCTTCAACATGAGCTAAGTGATCATCCCAACTGAGGTTGTATATGAGGATGTCATCGAAGAAGATCAGCACAAAACGACGAAGAAGCGGACGAAAAATCTCGTTCATGTTGGCCTGAAAGGTGGACGACCGACCGTCAGTCCATTGGCCATCACAAAGAACTCATAGTGGCCGTCGTGTGTCCGAAAAGCTGTTTTGTGGATGTCTCTCTCCCGCATGAGGATCTGATAGTAACCCAACCGCAAGTCCAGCTTGGTGAACCGCTGTGCGCCATGCACTTCATCCAATAGTTCTTCAATCAAGGTAATAAGAAATTTGTCCTTTACAGTGAAACTACAGTGACACTGTTCAGTGTGCGGTAATCTACGCAGAACCGCCACGAACCATACTTTTTCTTGACCAAGATGATCGGGGCAGAAAATGTGCTCGTATTGGGGCGGATGATCCCCGCATCCAGCATCTCCCGAACGCTGCGCTCGATCTCGACCTTCTGCATGTGCGGATATCGATATGGCCGGATTTTGGTAGGCTCCGCCCTCGCTTTGAGGACGATCTGATGATCTCGAAAGCGCGATGGTGGGAGAGTGCGGGGCTCTTGGAATATGTCAGCATACTGCTCTAGGAGAGACTGCATCGGGACCGGTACCTCAGATGACCCCGTGTCGGCCCACTGCAGCCCCAAAAGAACTGTCATCATGTTGCCCTCTTCCCAATACGTTGTAAGCTTCAGACAGAGATCTCTTTCACTCGAGACGATTTTAGGTCTTTCATACAAAACTGCTTCCCATGCTGTAAGAATTTCATAGTCATGTGGTCCCAATCAAAGGTGACTCACCGTAGCTGTTGCAGCCAATGTACCCCAAACACCATATTTGAACCTCAGATCGGAAGGAGATAAACATCTGTATGACTAGTGTAGCCTTGTATGTTAAGCTCCACCTGCTTCATCACCCCCTCACACTGCAGCTTGCTCCCATTGGCTACCATAACCTGGAAAGAAGCACCTCGATCGATCACATGTCCCACTCGGCGCGCCACCTCGGGACGGATGAAGTTGTGGGTACTCCCACTATCTATCAGAATCGTCACATGTTCCCGTCGCACCTTGCCCGCCATGTGCATAGTGAAGGGGCGTTGCAACCCTCCATAGTTTGTATCAAGACTCCAAACTCAGTCACTGCCAACTCCTTTGTCAAGTCTGGCTCGGGGGACATGTCCACCTCCTCCTCTGCATCCTCATATAACATGAACACCTGGACCTTTTGACATTTGTGCCCAGGAACGAACTTCTCATCACAGTTATAACACAAGCCTTTTTCCTTCCGCACCTGAAGTTCCGACCAAGTCAGCCGAGTGACAACCAACTTGCTTGGACCCTGGGAGTCTCGTCGCTGACATTGCGTAGGGGTAGTAGTACGTGTTGTGCTGCGGGAGCGTTGCCTGTTGTACCGTTCTTCCTGTATCCGAGCTAAACTGATCGCATGGTCAAGCTGCGGGGCATGTAACGACTGGATCTCATCTCGCAAATAATCCTTGAGTCACGATACAAAACAACTGAGTAATGTCTTCTCCTCCCACTGTACTCGGTTAGCCAACTTCTCGAAATTCGTTCGGTACTCCATCACTGTACCCTTCTGGCGAAGCTTTTGTAGAAGCACCTCAAAATCTTCGTACTCTAGTGACCCAAAACGAGCGGTGAATCCATCCACAAAGTCGGTCCAGGGCACGTGGTCCTTGCCCCTCAGGAACCACTGCACCCACTGGAAAGTATCATCCTTCAAGTCAAAAGATGCTAACTGCACCCACTGTCCCTCGAGAATCTCCTGATAACTGAAAAACAGTTCCGCCTTCTGCAACCACTCCAGGGCATCACCGCCGCTGAACTTGGGAAAATTCATCCACGTCAACTTTGGCGGCATGTACGGCCGAGGACCGGCCTGTCCACGCCACCCCGCCTCCTGTCCAACTCCGCCGGCCTTCTTGGTTCCCTGGGTTCAAAAGGCATGCCCGGAAACCCATGACGAAACGGTCCCGCCGCTAGAGCACCACCCCACTGCATGCCTCCTATTGCCGGGTGAGGTAGCAGCCCCTCCCTCCCTCCATATGGGGGAATCGGCCACTCGCCACCTCTAGCGCCAAAACCTCCCGAGCCGCCCCCACCTGTGCCGAAAACGGCTGTACCGAACCTGCCGGAGCCAATCCCGGCTGCTACGAACCCGCCGGAGCCACCCCCGCCTGCGCCGAACCCGCGGGGCAATCCCACCTGCGCCGACCCTGCTGGAGGCGATCCCGCCTGCGCGAACCCGCCAGAGTCCATCCCCC